>WAAD01017088.1:35751-125361 GCA_013389945.1 Fregata magnificens | reverse complement strand
TTTGTGGGGTTTTTGGGAGAAAAAAAAAAAAAAAAAAAAAAGCAGGATTTTCCAGCACATCCCCTAAAGGTATACACAGATAAAACTGCATAGAAGTGGTCTTCCCATCCGGCTTATACCAGCCTGGCTATTTACATTGCTGCTTTAAGAAACATACAGTTCCTAACAGCTAAAACTCAAGTATTCAGGTATCCTGCTAAAACTTTTCTGTGCTCTAACTCTGAATCTCTGCTTTGTCAAAGGAGTCTCCTCCAGGCCAGGAAACCCTGTCCACGTTGCACAGTCGTAGCAATGACTTTCCAGGGAGGCAGCAGGAGTCTGGCAATTCCACAAGGTACAGTTTTCTGACAGATCAACATTTTACTATTGTGTTTTTTTATATTTTAAGAGAATATAGCATCTCACTAATGAGCTGCTCAACACAAGGAAAACAATGGCCTGCTCTAAAAAAATCTGCAGAAAGTAGGCATATTCCATGTTGTAACAGGAAAGTATAGGAACATAAGAAAATGCCAAAAAACATTATGGACAAGAATTTTATTTCCAATATCTTGTGACAATCTGGAAGTTAGTAGTACCACTGAAAAAGAAACGGAATTTCAAGACTGTCCTCTTTGTGTTCTTAGGGATTATCCTCAAGGCTTTTGCTTTCAGAAGTCCTATTTGTAAAATATGTGGAAAACACATATACCTTTAGTACAGGGCCTTTGATACACGTGCACTTGAGTGAGATCAGGGTGTGATTGATCTTCCAAAGTTGAGTTTCAAGAGGGGCTTTTAGTTATTTCCATTTGTTTCCTTTTTCTTGCACATTAGACATTAATAACTAGAAGCAAACAGACATTTTGAGTTAAGCAAGCCATTTTTTAACCTTTTTGAGTAGATTTCACACTGAAACTATTCTAGGTGATAACATCCCTATAGCTATGGCGTGCTAGAGAGGTCATTTGAGTTTCAGAAATATCTTCTCATTTACCCACCTCTGCAGTGCCCTCAGAGCTGTCTGGCTTCAGCAAGTACACAGCTTTACAACCTTTGCTGTGGTCGTGAATTCTCTTAGGCAAGACTTAGTCTATGAACCTTCTTATAAAATCCCAGAAGGCAAGAGCCTAATTTCTGTTTTAAATATCTAACCATTTGGGCAAGCACAAACTTAAGCAACTGGTGACATTTGGCAGTGGGACCTAATGTATTGTCACTGTCTTCCTAATATCCCTGTTATCTTGAGTACGGCTGCAGATGGAGAGAGGTTACCCTACTGTGAGCGAGCTCTTTTCAGGCCATTTCTTTTTACAAGCAGATCTTGTCTCACATTTACAATATTGAGCTGCTCTTCCAATGCTATGGAATTACCTACAAGCCTATCTAGAGTCATGGGAATTTATTAGCATGTGGCAGCTCCTACCACGTGTATCTTTGGCTCTGCATCTCTATCTTTATCCAACTGCCAGAGGCTGCCCTTCTCAAATATTTGTTTTTAACACAATCTGAAGGTTTTCACTTTCTTCTAGCTTTAAAACTATACCGCTTCATTGCAAATCATAATCTGGCTGAAATGGTCACCCGCACTTTGAGCATTTGCAAGATTATTAGCAAATCAAGTCACAGAGGAGATAGCTCCTGTGTGAAAATATAGCCTTTGTATAACCTAAACCCATCTGGCAGGCAGATATCTACAAAATACACTTACACCAGCTGTAACAAAATGTAATGAAATGCAATTAGGAATTTATCTTTCTCAGACAATTACAAGTGCAGTCTTCAGAGGAGCCATTGTAACCACATGGATGTGCTTTATCTTAGATTTTCACTTAAACTAATGGCTTCTAAATTACTTGAGTGAAAAATTAAGAATGCAATGCTGCACTTAAGAAAGCATTTGCATTTCATTGCATATGCTGTTAAATTTCCATTAAACTCTACATTTATATACAGATTTTTAATTCATAAAATATGGTAATAGAATGAAACAATCTGATTGGGCAGTGATACCTTCTGAAGAAAGCAGACATTTCTGGATATCTGCCTTCCTCAGAACGTACCCTGTATCTATTCAGCATCACATGTCCTTTGTTTTGGCAAAACAAGCTTAAACAAAGAAATTATAAGCTACTTGAAAATGAAATTGTTCAATATTTTTTTTCCCCCAAATCAAGTCCGAGATCTATCCTCCAAGGTTTATGATGACGATAAAGAATTCCAGGATATTCAACAAATATACATCATGCACTGGTGGGTTAATCCCACAGCTGTATAAAGAAGATAAAGTATTTTAAAATGGCAAAATAATCTATTTATAGAGCAAAGCATTCAACAATCTTTTGTGCAAGAAATAGGAATATGGTGGTTAACTTAGGAAGTAAACTGCAGATTCCAGTGAGACATTAAGAATTGCCTGGGAAGATGGTGGACTCATCTTTGCCAAAGACTTACAAAAGTCATCCTGTGATGACCCTGCCTTCCAGAGATTTCTTAGTCTTTTCAGCCCTGTTGCAGATAGATCTGTTATTTCACAACCAGCCAACCTCTGCCACTAATTCATAGTAGAGCTGGCAATACTCGATCTCACGAAAGCTTTACGCAGACCTCATTAAGGAAAAAAGCAACAAGTGCAGAACATACTGCAGTTACATTTCCAAGTTGCAGGGTACACTGCGTGTGCATTTTTGATCCTTTTGCTTACTATGTGCACAAGGTCAAACAACTAATTTATTTTTTATTAATAATTGACATTTTGATGACATCCTGGAAAATATGTTACCAGATTTAACCATATTCAGCTTTATTCTCAAGTGCTGAATTGACATTTGTAAGGCTCTCCCTCAGGTAGGATTTTCAAGAAAAGAAAGAATTGCTTGGACCATATTGGTCACTAAGGGTACATAAAGCATTCAATCCTTGAAGGGTCATTGTGGAATCATTGCTGGTGTTGGAACTATTCAGAGAAGCGCTCAATAATGCGAATGAGGAGTCCACAGTCAGCTCAAGGGCTCATATCTGCTCTGTTTTGCATAAGAAATCCATAGTCCACATACAAATCAACAGGTGGGATGAGATAGGTGTACAAATACTTTATAGCTAGATTGAAGGAACAGAGATATTGCAATCAGTCTGCATTTTCACCCTGTGTAATACCTAACATGCGGCTCTGAGGTGGCTAATTTCAAGGCACTCTTTGCAGTAGGAATTTTTTTCGTCCCATGTCCTTTTGGTGAGCAACTTTTCAAGTATTTTACCACATTTCATGCTACTCACCACTGTGCCATGTGTGTGACTAACCCATCAGTAGCAACTCTGGCTCTTTCACTGATGGGCTCCAGGAAATTTGTTTCATAAATAACTTTAGAAAATAAGGACATTAAAATCATTGGTGTTTACATGAAAAGTAATTGAATATCAATCAAAACACACTGGCAACCTCTTGACAGCTCCAGTTCTGCTATAATTCATTGAATTAATCAAGTCTTGACACTGTGATATGTTATTACAAAGGCTGAAGAAGGAGCAGGAAATTACAAAGTTAAGAAAAAAAAAAGACCTTTTTTTTTTCATTTCATCGTGTGTGATACTTTCCAGTGGGGGAGAATAAGCCCATGAAAAGAACTACCATTGCTCAGATTCAGATAATCTATTGTTTCATCTGATAGTGGCCAAAACCAACCATTAAAATGACGGTGAGAGAACTGCATCAGGCAAGTTTCTTAACTAAAGCAGCAATAAAGTTACAGCATCCTGCATATCCTTATAGCATACCTGTATTACCTTCACTACTTCTCAGATGTGCATCTCATTCTATTATGAGGAGAAAGACCAAACTGACTATATTACATGACTCCCCCTCTATTTCTCAAAGAAAATTAGCAAGGCAGTACACAGTGTCCCCAGTGTATTATATTGTAGAGTATTGCAATCTTTCACCAGCTACCAGGAAAACTGCAAGATACAACCAGTACAATTTTTGAAAGAGTGCGAAGAAATGCCACTCCCTTTTGACCAGGTTGGGCACAAGCGGCAGTTACTGTGACTCCTTCGATGTACTTCAGCCGCAGAACATCTTTGTTTCAAAAACTCACTCCGAGCCCTGCAACGTGAAAGGTGTGCATTGAGTTTCTGCTTTATTACTAAGAGATTGTGGTACAGACCACAAAGCATAGGTGTATATACATATCCATATATGTACAAGTATTCAGAGTATTATTTTGCACAGTAAAGCAAAAATAGCTAGTACTTGCTTTTGTATATCAGCCAGATAGCTGCCTAACTACTGTCACCTCTACCCCCCAAGTGATTTCCCAATGTCATATGATGAAGCAGTGGTGGAGCTGGTACGAGAATTATTGTCTGCAGACTCGTAGCCTCCTGCTCTAGCCACTAGATCATGTGGTCATGAATAACGGCAGACAAAGAGGCATTTGGAAGCACAATAACACATTCAATCATGCAAATGTGTGTTTAGTGCACACTAGAACCTGTCCTTATAATAAATGGGTAACTTAGGAGCACAAATAGGACCCTATATAATCAAACTAATATTCATTCCACGCTTCCAACAGCTTATAGACACACAGCAAACAACACAGACGTCTGTTTCCCAAGCTGTTAATGCCTAGAATGGAAAAGAAAGTGCTGAAAAAAGATCTACTCTAGGGAACATTTGCAAAACACAGGCGACTTACCAGGTATTCTTCCCCTACCTTATCTCCCCTTTGCTTTTGTAACATAAGCAGAAGCAGATAAACACATAGCCATATGCTAAAAAAGCACAGACAGTTCATAAAGCAGGAGGAAAATTGTGCCATGGGATCTTTCTTCTCTAAATGACCTTCCTGAGAAATGCCGCATAAGATAAAGTGAAACGCTTACACTTCCTAGCAGCTACAGTCCGATGCTATGCTTGCTGTTTTCTGATACTTTGCATCTAGAGGAGAAAAAAAGCCAAACAGGTTTCAATTTCTCCAGAAAGAAGAAGATTTTAAGACCATTTCAGCTGGCAAAGTGCCATAGTTGCTCATGAAAAGGAGAAAGTAGGATATTTTAAACCTCACACTATATTCCCCTGCTACAGTAGGGAATATAATATCTTCATCTCAAAGATTTTGGCAGAAGATGTTATTTTACCTCACTTAAATTTGTTTTTAAAAAATGAGCTCGATGAACAGATGTTGAATTTACCCCAGTGGAAAATGAACTCTGCTTTTTATCCACACAACAAATCCAGCCACTCAAAAATAAGAGCTGACAAACCTCTCCTGAAGTACTATGCTATGCTGTTCACTTGCTTTTGTTGCACCCATCATTACTGTCTAAACTAGATTTTTCCAGTCCTCCTCCCATTTTCTCACCCAGGTGGAAACATGGTGTGCCTGATTTTTAAATATGCTTTTTTCCCCCCCTTACTAGAAAAGTGAATTTTATACTTGGAAGAGAAAGAAGAAAAGCCTGCAGCAGATCTTCAATTGTGTGGAAGTAATTTGTTCTACAATCCTGAACCGGTTCCCAAAAAAAGTGTCCTGCTTCTACCTTGTGAAAGACTATTTTCAAACTGTGGACAAAGCAAGAAGTAAATATTTAGAGCAAATATGCCATCAGACACATTTAGTGAGCTGGGATCTACACATCTTTTGGAAGCGTTTTATGGCTGGCAAATTGAAACACAAACCTTGGTCTGAACTGGTACAGGAGCGAGGGTGGTCTCAGGCAAGGCAATGCCAGGTTTCACCTTCTCCTTCAGGCAGGAGGAACCTGTCAGTCCTGAAAAAGTGGAGATAATCGTGGCACTTCTCAGCCGGACCAAGCACTGCTGCCTCAGTTCTGCCGTAGGAGAGGAAAAGCAATCAGCTGTGCCTTCCCTGTCCTCTGGCTGCTGAGGGGGCAGTGATTCACACAGGCTGCAGAGATGATCTTTGTGTGCTCTTATTCCTTTAGTGTCATGGGACGCCTCATCCAACAAGCGTCCCGGCTTTTGCTCGAAATCTGGGATACTTGTGGGCTCCTGGATATCAACATCTCTGTTGCTCTCTTTTTGAGGCATATCAGTTTCTTTTTTATATTAAAAGTTACACGTTCTGTGCTTGCTGACGCAGTGCTTTGTAGCGTAGGGGTTTGCAGAGCCAGAAAAGCCAGGAAACGTTCTGATCTGGAGGGATATTCTGGACTAAACACTTCTAATGTGCTTGCCTCCAACTGCAAGGAATGGGATTCAGTGACCCAGACAGCTTTTTCCGCTTTATATTCTCATGTTAAGTACCTAGAGCTTGAGTCTTTTGCTAATATCCTAACTTAAAATACATATTAGCAAATCGTTCCGTCACTAAAGGAAAAAATGGTGGCAAGCATGGCAGTGGCTCTCCAACCACACTATAATTCAACCCAGCCTCCTGATTTTCTAGTTCAACTTAATACATGACACATGATAATTCGTATTTGAAATTGTTAATGGGGTTTTGTGTTTGAGTTAAACCTAGAGGTACTCCATCTACACATCATTTAGAGATCTTTGCTGCAACAACTTTAAAACAAATAACAGCAGAGAGAATGGCTGAGGTGCAGGGAGACTTGGGCAAAGCCTTTAAATGATAAAAGGCAAAGTACGGTGCATGGTAGATATTTTCAGGAACACATTCTCATCTCCAGTTTACACACAAACACAGACAGGGCAATGATATTTAATACCAAGGCACAGACTTCAGTAATATGTCCAACAGCAATTCCTAAAAGAAGAAATGGCTTTTTTTTCAGTGACAATAAAGCCAGCTCTCTTGGGCAATAGGAAATAAAATGTTTTCGTTTGTCTAAAATATGAGCTGTGAAAATAAATAGCTGTGCTATACAGAAAATGTCATTCGAATAAAAAACTGCACTTTTCTTTTGATGGGATATTAAATATAGCACTGTCACTGTCTGATATTTCTTCCCAGTTCGCGTTACCCTACAGACACCACTTAGTTATATACATTTTGTTTTATTATTCCTAGCATGCAATATTAATGTATTCTTGGCTAGTAATTAATTACTGTTACATATTTTCACAGCTCCATAGTCTCCTCAGGGGAAAGACTCTACTACATATTTAAGAAGTAGATTAATGTCTACTTATGTAGATGGACCCTCTGGAATAACTTACATTTTGCTAGGATGATTTCTTAGTCAAACACAACTGAGTGCCTTTTTTTTAGTGCAAGAATAACAATGCCCACAACGTTAGGCATACTGATACAGAGAAATAAAACCAAAATAATGCGGTGTCCTTTGGGAGCTCAAGGAACAATCCTGTCTTCAGTAATGATGGTATTCAGTGATTAAATAGGAATGAATCAGATCCATTATTTTAATCTACTTTCCAAAAGGTAGAACAAATTGTGAGTTTGCCTGCTTTAAGTAGTGCCACTCCAGAGTATCTTCAGAGTGGAAGAGCTTGAAGATAAGGGGCCTTACTTTACTCTTTCATTGCTGTAATCCTGAAGATATAATTACTTCAGACTTCTGGCCTGATTCAAAGCACACTGAAATTAGTGCAAGCCTTTCCTCTGGCTTCAGATTAGGCTGCTAAAATAGCCTGTCTCTCCGCACAGTATCTGGCTAAGGAGTGTAACTAATACAGTTTAAGGGTGTATAATTCCTATTCATGTCATAAAGTATAGAATTTCTATGAAGATCAACATCTCTTGATTGTATGGCTAATCATTGCATTCCCACTTCACAGGAAAATAAATATTTTTTCTAGGAATGAATAAATTCAAATGTGACAGCTGAAGTGATAGAAGTTAATGGAGAAAGCAGCATTTCAACTGTGAGGAATGATAAATAACTACTGAGGTCACACAGAGGCAACAAGAATAATAGCTAGAGACTTGCTATGCAGTATATTTCACCTATAGGGAAGCCAGCTGACTATTTTTCCTTTATTCTTACTTCCACAGCCTGTTTATTAATGTGGCCACATGAATTCTTCTGATAGTTTCTCTTCAAACACTGAACCCAGAAAGGCGTGGCATGGCACCTGTTTAATTTTCCCTATTAATAGTTACCAAATATTTTGCATTCCAAGAACCTATATAATTTACCAAACATTCACAATTAGAAAGTGCTTGCTCTTAGAAGTACAGACCTTGGCTGTTTTACTCCACTTGATGTTCTTGCCTTAATGCATCACTGCCCTTAAAAGGACAAGAGGATCTTTAATGTAGGTGATGGGCACCAAACAGAACAAACTGATCTTTACATTCCTGTAAGTGCTAGGTTTACAGAGAAGTTTATACACCTTGCGTAGTTATTGGAATCAAATGCATTACTAGGTCCTGATGGGCATCATCAGTGCACGGACCTTTAGAATGGCTAGGAATTTGCCAAAGCATTGATTTTATATTCTATTCTGCAAACTCTCCAAGCATTCATGCAGAGTAAACCCATTTGGAAAATGCCTTTGTAAAGTGGCGACCGGTAGTGTCAGTTGGTTCCTAAGGCTTCATGAATTGGGATCCAAGGGTTCAGCTACAGTTTTTCTTGTATATTATTATTACCAGTTAAAAAGAATGCTCTGCACCAGTTCTGGTCTCTGTTACCCTAGATAAGGTTGGTCATAATTTTCATCAAAATGATCTTTCATTTATTCTTATTCAAAAACTACTTTTTTTTTTTTTTTCCTCCATCCTTCCAGATTAAAGAATGTAAACCCAGAGGTTCTTTGGAGGATTGCTTGGATTGGGGTTTTGTTCTTTTTTGCCTGCCTTAGTTGAAAACTCAAATATTACCTAGTTGTTGAATGAAACAAAAGGGGTTTTATTTTCTTTCAAACATTTCACAGATAGATAGTATTTTTCTGAAGACAACAGTTATTACTGTGGATTCACACAAGGAGGCAGTTTGCTGAACAAGCCATTTCCATTTTTACCTGTAGCTTTGATGATAAAAAAAAATCATTTACAGCCTAAATTTACTCATGACCATTTTACAGCTATTTATTCTCATATTTGCCTTTAGTGGAAATAGCTCTTCTCCCCCTGTTTTAACCATCTTCCATATCTATAGAATGCAGTTGTGTCGTCCTCAGCCCTCCTTTTGCCTAGGACCTTTAGTACTCTCCTGTGTGAACACCGGAATCTGGTAACTCCAGACTTCAGTTCCCACTTTCCTGGAGCATAAGGAAAAATATGGTAACCCCTCCTGCCTTTGGAATAAAAATAAAAGTCATTGTGGACTGGATAAAATATTTAATTAAGATACCTCTGGTTGTGCAATCCAGAGTTGAACCTTCCCTCGAATAAGATGACTGGAAACCACATCAGTTATAAGTCAGTCATGCTATTCAATAAAGCCCACATATCACCTAACCATGACAGTTATTCCCTTGAGAGTTCATGTCATAAAACATTACACAGGATGATCACTGCTTACCACTCTTCTGCAAAATGCTAAGGAAAAAGAAATCAATCTCATTATAGAGACTTAAGCAAGACAACTTTCACTGGTTTACTGTGCTTCAGGAATAAAAAGATAACTTCACGTTTTCAGACACGAGAAGGTACTATAGTGGAAAAATCCATTAAAGGACTTTAATTTGGAAAGTGAGGTGGATAGCTACTGTGAGTGCAAGAAGACAATCATACACAAGAATGGCCATAAATTTCAACCAGGCTTTGGGCACAAAAAGTATCTTTGCAACTGAAATCACACGTAACTGCTCATATTCACTGTATGAAGGTTCAAAGCATCCTTACCATGAAGGAGGGAGTATTCTGTGCAAAACACCCAGCAACCAGGAATATCAGCCAGAAGTTTGAGGAAGGAGTTAGGCTTTCACAACTGCATCAGCAGTGCAATTAGCTCTGATCTCTCCCAGGTAAGATTTGGATCTCACCCACACATTAAGGTCATCCTGCTGCTTATTGTCGCAGGCTTAGCATGATCCACAAGCCAGGAACATCACTTTCTTTCAGTCTTAAAGCTATAAAGTCTAGATTATAGAGGAAAAATTTGCTGCTGGTCATCTGTTCTATGAGTTGTCATTGTCTATCAGTTATTCTGTGGCATATCACGAAATACTGTAAGTTAACTGGTATCTCCAGCGATGCTGAAAGAATATTTTGCTAGCTTCTGTAGTTTGTCCAAAGGGAATAATGTATTTTGCTCAGTAATACCCCAGTTCAGGAACATGGACTGCTATGGCAGGCTAGCATTCCACTTTTAGTGAATAAAAGTATTCCAAAAGTAAATCTCCACCTTACTTCTCCTAATATTGTGAAATACTCTAGCTCCAATGTTGCTTTTCATTAAAACATTTCTATCCATTTTTAATATTTATTTCTAAAGCATGTACAAAGATACATTATTTTCATTCCACCTATTAAGTAGTTTAAAAGATAATTGAAATAAAGTCACTGCACTTTGAAGATTTATTTAAGGCTCGTAGAACCAAGAAGTGTTGTGAAGTCTATTCAGCTGTTCTATTCAGGTTCTTAAATAGAATATAGAGGAAAATGTTGTCTCTATAGAAACAGGCAGCTCCCTTGAACTTATTGCTGGTCACTTAGCTTTAACCTTCACCCTTGCGATGACGATACATACGAAAAGTTATTTCTTCATTACTTTTGCATCTCATAGCCATGTATTAGCAAAAATACAGGAGAGGCAGATTTGCTTTTTACCCTCAAGTTTTTAAATGAAAGTCAGTTAGTAATTCAAAACAGGGCAGCTTGACCGTGCCCTTAATTCTCTGCTGTCTCTGTAGTAGCAAGGCATGGTGGCACACTGCAACACAAAATGATAATCTAAATGTTAACAAGTCACCATTAAAGAATGATGACCGCTTTCAAAGTACAAGAGATCCCTGACATGCTATCAGACATGATAGAAGACAAGATATTTTATTCATTCCAGGGCTTCATTACCAATCCCTCTTCAAAGCAGTCAGAACTCGGGCACCTCTCAAGTGCATAACAACTGACGTGTGGTAATTAGCATAAAAAGTTAAAACTGAAAGCGCATACAAGCACATAAATGTACACGTATGTGCTTCTGATTATTAAGTACGAGAAGATGGCTGTGTTCAGAAAACCATTATACTGGTTTTCAATTAGATGCATCACTCCGCTTTTGGTCTGCCAACCTCTTAGAAAACTTACGGAAAATGATTAAAAGGAAACATTATGCTTGCATATCGAAACCTGTACAATAGGCCACCTCATTAAGCAACTTCCAGCCTCAGAGAGGCCAGGATAGCCACAGGTGCAGGAAGGACAAGACTTCAGTTTCATTAGGAGAGCAACTTCTGGCAAAGAAATACGTTTTGGTCACCTCCGCAACTTTAACATCTTCTTGATAAATTCTAAATCAAGAGGTAATCTGATGCAGATTTGCAGCCACCCAAGACTTCCGGTTGTCACCAAACTGATAGCTCAGCTACCTCTAACTTCATGCTAAAAGAAGAGCTTGAACTCTGTTCGTGCTGTTATAAAGAGCCTAGCCCTTATATTTTTACCTCTGTCATGTTCTATAGGGGTATTGTACACAAAACATCTTATTTGGAATCAATCCTAACATTCACAAATAATATTACAAAGTTTGTTCCATAAGCTTTGAAAGAGCCATGAGCTTCTGAAGTAAGAAATGAAGAAAACAGCTATTCTTTTGGCCCAATGTTTCATACGTATCAATATCCCCAGTGTTTTTAATATGGTTTATCTGGTGATTTGGGGCCAAATCACCACCGAGCTGCCCATGTGTTATTTGATTTCTGGTAAAGGAGCTGCTATGGAGGGAAAACAAATGTTTTACTTTGGTGACTAGTTGCCCAAGTTGTGCTTTTTTCAATTTTTTTTTTCCTTTTAAAGAGAAGATTTGCTAACCAATGAGCTATTAATAGGCTCCTTAATAACATGTAGAGACATTTCAAACAAAACTGGGAAGGTAGGAACAATGAATATGACAATTCCCTAAAGGCAAACACTAGTTTCCTCTGAAACTGAAAGCTGCAGGAGATAGAGCTAAACTGCAGCAGGAAAAGAAACGACAAAGTCATACCCTGAATATTCCCAGTAGGCCATTTGGTCAGATGAATGGTTGCTATAGCACCAACTCACCTTATATGAATTCACCGCTAAAGACCCAAAATAGCTTCTTTTCTAAGTAAAAAAATACAGGCAGACAAATTTTATATCAGTAACACCACCGGAGATAGACTGTCTCCAATCACACAACAATAGCCACCAATCTCTCTGAGAACTTTCCTTTTAGTTATGAACCAACCCTAGCAGCAGGCTCTGGTTCACCTTCCAGAAATCACTCGTGTCTTATTCTTTGACTACAAAGGTAAAAAAATCTGATCCATCAGAAGTGATTCCCTGCTGTGGTAGCAATATGGTGAATGTTGTCGGTACAGTTGCAGCAAGAAACACTACGAGTTCAACGAAGGGCCACAAGGATGATTAAGGGACTGGAGCACCTCACATATGAGGAAAGGCTGGTAGAGCTGGGACTGCTTAGCCTAGAGAAGAGAAGGCTCAGGGAGGATCTTATTAATGTACATAATACCTGAAGGAAGAGGACAAAGAGGACAGAGCCAGGCTCTTTTCAGTGGTGCCCAGTGGCAGGACCAGAGGCAATGGGCACAAACACACACAGGAGGTTCCATCTGAACATCAGGAAATGCTTTTTCACTGTGAGGGTGACTGAGCACTGAAATAGGTTGCCCAAGGAGGTTGTGGAGTCTCTCAGATCTTCAAAACCACCTAGACACAGTCCTGGGACGCGGGCTTTAGGTGGCGCTGCTTGAGCTGGAGTTTGGACAAGACAACCTGCACAAGTCCCTTCCAACCTCAACCATTCCGTGGTTCTGAGACACAGACATCAGCTGAAACGGCCCTATCGGTTGTCCGAGTTCCCCTGGGAGAACTACTCCCTTCCAGATACAGTTCTCCATTTGTAATGATTCATCACACTGCAGAGTCATTAAGCTTGGACAGGGTTTATGTTCTCGGGGAAAGAGGAAACTTGTAATAAGCAAGAAGTGGTACGTTGGGGAGCAAGGTCTACAGACCTTCAGATTAAATCTGGTCAAAAGAGAGACAAAAAGTTAAGCATATATTAGAAGACAATAGGCATCCCAGTACCTAACACTCATGTCTTGGGCTAAGTCTCCTTTGTAATACCAGCACTTCCACCTACCGTTGCTCCAAAGCCTCCTACCTTTCCTAGAATAAATGACATTTCATCAGGGTAGGATAGAAGTGAAGGGGTATTGGGCTGGTAAGCTGAATTTTGATAGTCTGAGGCAGACGAAAATGGCTTTGAGTAAGGTATTCTGGCCAGAGTAAAACCAGCCTCGCTGCTATGCTAAATTGCATCAAAGATCTACCCCCTGGCTGTTTCCTGGCAGAGGATAAGGTATAGAGCTCCTTCTCTGATTAGGTCTCCCTCATGTATGAAGAATTAGCTTGGTATATTAACATTAAATTAAGTTAAACCCCAAAAATTTAATGAAATGACTACACAGCATCACTATCTTTATGGACCTAATTGAATCACAAAGTCAGTCATTTTCTCTTGGTTACAGCAAGAAAATTCACAAAAAAGGGCAAATATTTTCAGCTTTATGGTGAAACATTGTAATCATCCGCCCTTTCTGTACTCCACACCCGCATTTAGAGGACAACAGAGGCTGGATTGAGGTGGCTTCACTGTGGAACTGGTTGAGAAGCACCACATTACACCAGGTTTCACAGCTCAGGTACACAGCTGTCCAAATTTCCTTTACCTGTGCCATTTATGAAATTATGGAACCTTATTTACAATTGGTTGGGCTGGTGCACACAACAGTTAATCCAGGTGGGTAGAGACATAGCAACCGAAATTACTGTAACTTGGGTGAGTGCAAGTCTCCCTTGCTGTAGCGAACAGCTTCTAACTCTGATTTCGCTAAAGCCAGATTAAGTCCACCAGAATTCCTCAACACTTTGTCTTAATAATGTCCCAATAAACATCTGGGGAGTCCCCCTCAGCTTGCACCCTTCACTTGCTCCATGCAGCCTTGGATCAATACCTGTCAGAGGTACCTTAATCGATGTGAATTCCTGCACCTTGTGTAACAGAGAGAGCAGACGTGTTCAAAGAAAACTAATAGAGCAGCCATTGTTATTAAGTGGTAAGAAGCCTCAAGTATTACAGCTCACAGATTGTTTCAGCTTTTTAACATTTCTGGGGCAAGAACACTAATAAATGAAACTAAATCCTTTAGTTTCCTATCACTTCCTTTCATGCCTGTTCCTGCTCACATTTTCTTAGTGTCACACTCTGTCATCTTCAACAGCTCTGCCTACCTCTCTGTTAATAATTTCCGTAGCTTTATCCTAACATTACATGCATTTTCTTCATTTATGCAAATTAAAATCCAACATTACTGTGACACCTCCTTCCAGCCATGTCGAACATGACCAGACATCAAGTCCTGGCAATATCCTATTTGATAATGTGTTCTTTAACACATGAAATAAAATGGAATACCCCAAGGAACATTTAAGAAATTCTAGCAAACAGCCTTAGGATCACACATACAAGTACTTTCTCATTCTCTCTCAAATTTCTGGGCAGGGCCATACAGATCAGCCAGCAACACTTCACGCAGGTACAGCTTGCAGGAAGTTTTGCTTGTGTACCCTAACTGTTCTGTCAAATACAAGCATGCAGGATTTTGAAAAGGCCAACTTTAGGCATTTATGCGAACAAAACTCAATTGTGGAAGATCTGTATGTAACAACTGTCTGTTATCCAGACAATAACTGAACTAGATTGCACTCTCACTTACGCATGGTCAGGTCAAGCTGGTGCTACCCTGCTGAGGGTGAGAGCACAGCTTGGTCTATGCTCATTAGTCTCACTTTCATAAATGTCACAGTCAAACTGGTTTTATTTAAATGAGAAACATATGTCCACTCCACAGGCTTCATTTCTACTTAAAAGAACTCTTCATGAATGAGGCAGCTCCTCTGTTTTTACCCACCTACGCTCTTTTTCCTGTTAACTGCTGTGATTATCAAACTTGCCAGCCAGATTGCATAATGGAGTTGCCATGGTAAATATTTTTACTTTTAATAAACACTCAGCTATATTCTAATGCCTCACAGCACACAGGGAATGTAAAAGTATGATTTTCAAGTCTCTTGCCAAATTTCATGCTAAGATTCCCAAGAACCATTTTTTTAAGTAGGGCTAAGCTGATATACCTCCCATAACGAACTGACTGCACTAATAAATAACATGTAGGCTTAATAAGACATATTTTCATTTCGCTATACAAACATTTTCATAAACTTGCTGACAGCTTTGCCGGAGCAACATCCTTATGCAAAGACACGTTTGCCCATGTAATGTCATTTACCATCAAAGTCTAAACGCATATATGACAAATGGAGCGTTTATTTGTCCCCTCAGTTGATGGGGACCCAATAAATCACTCCAACTTCACTGGAGTCAGATTGTCCATCCTGTGACACCAGTTCCTTCAAACTGTGGGGTTTTTTTTATTATTTCCCATACAGCCTCCACATACATAATCTAAAATCCATAACTTCTCCTTTTTTCAGGATTCTGACAGTGATTTTCTTTAGTGCTATCCAACTACCCTAAACAATAGGAATTTAAAAGGGTTCTGAACATCTGGGTGTGTTTGTGTTGCTGCTATTCCTGTGTGTGCTGTGCCTAAAAAAATGTATTGTCAAGATGTGTGGCGATGCTGTGTGCTTTCCTCATATTAATAATAACACTAGCAATACTTATTAAAATCTATTGTGCTTCCTCTTTTGTGCTTGATTAATTTTTTTTTTTACCATTTCTAAAACCTCTTTGGTGTTATATGGCCACTAAATACTTTTGAAACAGAGCAATACTTTTTTTTTTTTTTTTTTTACTGAAGACCTAAACTCTTAGCCACCATTTTGTTCAGTATCTCTAATCACAACTAATCAAGTCATTGTGCTTTCTTTTTCTCCTAGAGAATTAGCAAAATGAAAAAGCATATGCGAAGTCTAAGCTGTAGGTCTGAGTGGGAAGATAATTACGGGAAGATATCTTACAAGAAATGCAAAAAACCCACATGTTTGGGGATAATTTGCAACTCAGTCATTAAAAAGTCATTAAGCAAGCATGTTTCATCTCTTCTCTGATAAAAGTTTGGTACAGCCAGGTTTCATAAGGGCCTTCTTTTGCTGTCTTTACGGTAGGAATTCGTGTTCTTAGTGCTTAGCCATGTCTGTAGCAGGACTGGCTCTATCACATCGCCAAAAATCCTCCAGGTTGCACTTCCACAGCTGTAAAATGTGTCCACAGCTATGGGTTTATAAACATATACCTGTGCAGTGCTGTTTACCTCTAGTCCTGGCACTCAGTCCTATCGTACCCTTCCAATGCCACCTTACCTTTTCCTTTTCCATAACCACTTCTTAAAGGCATTTAGAATTAATCACACCACCTAGTACTGCTATCAATATTGCATACCTCAAAGGATCCTAAAGAGAAAAACGTCTTATAAATGCACATTACTCAGTCATCTGTCCATACTTGTTACTTCACACTTTCCCAGTTTTCACATTAGAGGGAGCTCTTCTGCTTCTCCAGAGCAAATCTTGGGTTGTGCAAACCCCAGTTTGGCCATGTGAGTGCTTTATGTTGTGTAAGGAGCAGTTGTAGGTTCTTTCAGTACAGTATGAAGAGACAAAACTCCTTATGATCTGTAAAAACCCTGCAATAGCCTCAACTATTTCAGTGTGTGAAGAGAATTTAAAGCAAGTGGGATGTGGAAGTACTCCGGAGTTTGATGTGTCTTGCAGCTCAAACTCTCATTTCTATAGAAGGGGGGGGAAGGCAAGAGAATTTAACTTTTACCTACAGTTTGAGCCAGTAAATCCAATCCAGACGGCTCCTAAGCTTTGTGAAAATGGGTAGGATGTGAGTTTTAATGCTACAAGACACCTTATCAAAACCTTTAACCACTGCAAAGTTGAACTGCGAGGCATCACAGATTCTGACCCAGGCTTTGCACCCGATGCAAGTTTCTGACCTCAGATATAAGCTATATTCAATCCAGTTTTACAGAGAAGAGCTGATCAAAGTAGAGGGGAAAACATGCAGAACTCAGGGCAAAGCACCTGGACAAACCCTTACACTGGTCCCAGGTACTCAGCTGGCCGAGGCATGGGACGCATCTCAGCTCAGCTCGGGCAGCAGGACATACCCCGCATCCAGCCTCCGCCTTTATAGCCCCAGGTCTGCCCAGCAAAAACCTTTCTGAAAGCTTCAGGGCATAGCAAGCTGGGTCTCCCCGGGGCAGACCACACTTGCATACCCCCACCAGGCCTGGGGGCTGCACGTCCCCAGTAACTCTGCTCATCGCCCCATCCACCCTTTGCACGCTCCCACCCACCTTGGCCAGGTCTCACTCATTCCTCCACAGCCGCACTGGGGAGCTGCAGAGTTTACCTCACCCTGCGTAACACCACGTGGGTCTCTAAAATTTGCCTGAAAACTCTTACAGTGTGATTTTTCTCATACTGTTGTCACACTCCCAAACCTGATTGGGACCTTGAAGCGTAGAAAGAGCTGAAAATTAAAGAGAGTCTTCCCTTTTAAGAAATAAAGAAAAACATTTCAGGTTTACTTCATTTGAAGGTTGCAGATTGGCTCTTTTTGTAATTAAATTGGGACCAAATGTGTGTCTTCCACCTGATCACTTTAAGACTATTGGTCCAGGCATCTATGCCTGGAAAATTGCTTTATTATATGGCTTCCATATTTTTAACTGTAGTTTGAAAGATACCGTAATAGTTATCAATTCCCATTGAGACCCATTATGTTGGCAATCAGGTGCCTCAAAAGGGCAAAAGTATTCCAGGCAACATTCACAATTCAGCTTTGAAAGCATCTATGTTGTTATGCTGTTCTGTATTATTCGACGTATAACAATGAAGCTTTTCAAGTACTTTAAAATTATTCTGTTACTGTGTGTACTTAAACAGTCTGAAGTAACAGAAAATATCCCTCTGAAGAGTGAAACATCAAGGACATTTCAGGGCTGTCAGTGCCCTTGATCTGGGGAAGCATTGCCCTCACTGAGATTTTGGTCTGTTCATCAAGACGTGGTCCGTTTTGACTCTCCTAAAGTAGTTAAAAATACACCCAAGTGGTTTCCTGGAGATGGGCACACATTTGGCAGTTAGGAAACTTAAGTGCAGTGCATGTAAGTGTCATGGTAGGAGTGGTCTGGGATGAAAAATTTACTCTCCGTACCAGTGAGGGAAGCGCTACTTATTCGAAGTTAGTATTTCTCATTTAAAACTAACAGGCACCACGACCAGAAGAGCTGTATGTGGGCTGGATCCAAATAAGGTGCAACAAATTACACACTTTGCCTCTCACACTTCTTCCTTCAAACAGCTCCGACTGACTGAACACATCTCTAGCTTTTCCTTTACCTGTCACCACAGTAAGTATGTGGCCCCCAGCGCTTGCCCAGCTGCGGTTCCTCCCCATCTCTCCTGCTAGCCCCATACCCAAGCTCCCTGGGACATGACCAGCAGCATTCTGAGGCACCCAGCCATGCAGGCTGCTCAAGATCTCTTCAAGCTCCTCAAACCCTTCCCCTCCTGACGTGCCTAGGCCATTCTGCACAGCGCCTGTATTTGGGGTAGTGGCTCAACTCAGAGCTGGGGCAGTGAACTGCCCAGGTTTGCTGGTGACCAGATGACTATCACAAATCTCTGCAAAGTAAGATTGATCTGCATCCACAATGCAAAGGAGAATGACTATAGTTTATACCTCCATGAAACGGCCCTGGGTTCCAGGCTTGCATAAACCTGGGTAGTGATGGTAGATGAGTTTGGGTAAAATGCAGGGAAGAGTACTTTAAACCTACAGCAAAGATAAATCCCAAGGGCAAACCCAAACAGCTAAGAGGACATTTGCCTCACTACTATTTCTATCTGTCAGCTGCAAATAAGTTCTTTCATATTATTCAATATTCTTTTTAACAAGGTTAAAAATCAGGAGCAGACCAAGATGACTTTTGTAAAGCTACAGTAATTTATACCTATTAAGATGTTTAGTTTTGCTTGGGGTTTGGTCAGTTTGTTGTTGGGTTATTTAGGGTTAGGCAAGAGCTGAAGAAAGGTGAATGACGTGAAAGGTGACCTGCATCTGGAAAAATACAACTTCAGCTTTGGGGGAGAACTATTGGAAAGGAAACACAGAAGACCCCTTTGAACTGCAGCAGATAGCAATGAAAACAAAATCTCAGAACAAGTAAATTAATAAATAAGTCAGATTGCGGATTGTTTCACAGCCGCAACAAGCTGCAGAGTTTATTGTTTTGTTTCCAGACCAAGGTCTATAGAAAACAAATATATGGGGCTTGGGGCATTTACAGATGATGAACATCCGGACTGAGGAATGTACCCCAAGGTATTTTGGAATCATCTCACTGACAGAACAGAAATCAGATAAAAAAGCAAGAAAGAAATATGATCTGCAGAGACACAGAGAGAGAGAGAGACTCAAACTGACTGGTAAGTAATGGCATCTTTCCACCCATAGTACAAATAACTATGTTTGAAGTTTACCAAAGAACAGATTTCAGCTGATTTAGCCCTGACCTGTTTCTGAAGTTTTGTCTATACAGTGCAACTGGTGAACTAACGAACTTGCAGGCCTGTTGCCTGCCTATAAAAGCGGCCCTGATGCCTGCCTTCCCTACCATCAACCTCCACCTCGAAGCTGGGCAGCTGCTGGAGGCCTGCCCTTATCTATGCATTAAAACATGCTGGTCATTCAACCAGGTATTTAATCTTCCCAGACACATTTGTTATCAGGATAAGAGGAGGGATTTTTTTTTATTAATCTGCAAATGGCATTTTCATTACTCCAGAGAACCTGTCTCTGCTGCCTGAAGGCAGATATCTGGGTGCAGGCATGGTCACCCAGAGCCACGGTCCCTGTGTGCAACACAGTGCCCCTGCCACACGCCCATGGGTGCACCAAGGGCTCTGGCTTTCTGCTGTTCAGCTCTGCATTGAACCATCCTTCTGATGGTGTTATTTCTCGGTGCAATTCATGCTGATGAGTCCAATACCCAGTTACAAAAGCAAAACCAAAAGGAAAATTTTACCTGACCCCAACAAGATATCTTCCTATGACATATAATTATTATTGCTTAGGTTTGGCACTGAGTAACCCATTAATTTTGACTTGAATAGAAAAAAAAAAAAAGGCTGTATAATATGCATCTTTCAAGGAATGGAAAATGTACCATGACTCCTGCCACAAACCAACCTCCACCAATCTCTAATAACAAATATGCTTGAACATTATCTGTAATAAATCCAAGAAGGAAAAGAAAAATCTTGATGAATTCACTTCAAGTGCGGTGAGCTTAAAGTCATTCTCCAAGAAGAAAAAAAGGCTACACAAGTTTCTTTGCAACAAATTCTTTTTTTCAGCCCTTTGTATAACACTGCCCAGCTAGCTGTAGTGCTGCATTGGATGTCATTGCCTTTGCGTGGTAACAGGAGTTTAGATCCTCAAGCGCTGTAAATTGAGGTCTCTCTATTGACTCTAGCACACGGATTCTTTCTGCTGAATCTTTACGCCACATCAGTCTCGTGCGTTTCGATATTAACTTCAGTTTCTGTTTATCAACTTACAATTATTTAATCAAGAAAGGCTCTTGAAATGCATTATCACACTTTGAAAAACAATACCAAGGATGAAAGAGAGAGAAAAAGCAACAGATGGGTAACAGTTCCAGCTGGACAATTCAATGTCCAAACAACAAGCTATCACAAGCGCATCAGCCTCCCCACAGGTTTCTTTTTAAGTTTAGCAACAGCGTGTTAAACATGCCTCCAATTTGTGAGGAATTTCACAGTGTAAAGGTCTCAGTGAACCTTTGGTATTGCGGCAAAGCTCACTAAAAGAGCCCTGCTGGGACTCAGCTCTGCCAGAGACGCCTGAGGCTGCTCTGGGTGCTGCAGGGGCTGCAGTGGCCTTCCCCCCCCGGGACCTTTTGGGTGAGAAGCACCCAGACAGCAAGACTGGCAACGTATTTCTTTGCCAAACGGGAATCCCGTCTGAGGCTGAAGCCTGTACAAATTGAACAGGGGGAGAGGAAACTGGTTTCCTGTGCTGAACTATCACTGCCCGTTATATTTGTGCTTGGGATAACCTCTTCATTGCGTTGCAGTTTCTCCATTCATCTTCTGGGGGGGAAGAGGGTACTGGGCTCCCCCCCCCCCCTTTTTGTTGTTATCATCCACGTATGTAGCTATCCAGCTGAAAAATAGCTAGGAAAGAACTGAAAAACCAATATAATTCATCAATTTATCTCATTTTTCTCCCCCTTCAGGGTATGTCTCTGGAACTCCTGAATTCCTTCTATGCATGAGGCAGAGTATTCCCAGGCTTTAATTTGCTTTCATGAAATATAGAGAGAATATCTGCTGCTCCAGGTTTATTTTCCCTTGAAATACCTCACAACCTCCTTTCTCCTCCTTTTAAAAGCAGCCTCAGAGTCAGGCACCTGGTATCCACAGGCACTACTGCGCCCGCTCTCCCAAGCTGCAGGGTGCTTCAAAGCCGGGTGCAGATGCAAGCCACGCGGCTCAGCGCTTACCCTGGGCTCCCGTGCAGCCCGGCACAGAGCTGGGAGCACACACTAAGGCTTGAAATGGAACTGCTTTTCTTTTCTAGGACTGTTCTCACATGCCCGTACAACTGCTTCTGTGCAAGCGTGTGTGACTACATGCGTGACTTCTAGAAGGGAAGGGTTACCAGGAAGCAAACCCAGCAAAAACTAATTTGAGTCCTACATCGTAGCCAAACCAGCAAAATCTAATTTCAGTCTTATATTGTAGCCGATATTGTGGGAACTTGGATGCTCTCCTCTTTTAATAAATAGCAAGATTGGAATGTTTAATTCATTATTGTTTAGATTAGCACATTACATTCCTTGAACTAATGGGGTTTAATTCTTATTGCATCCTACAAGTCTGCTCAGTCTCAAGCTCATGCAAACGACTGGCAAGCCCTTGGTTTGACGCAGAGAAAGGAAAAGCGTGTACTTGACTGTCACCTCCTTCAGGCAAGGTGCAGCATGCAGCACTATTAATAGTTATTTAAGATTTTTCTGTCCTGTTTCTCCACAAGAGTTTCCATCTTTTCTATGCTAAAAGTCTTTTTCTAGTGGCTCAGAAGATAAATGAATTTAGCGTGGTAGCACCTTCCTCTTCCTGGTGTACGTGATAATCTCCAGAATCTCTTACAGGGCAGAGCACAGCAATAAACTCAAAATGAAAAATCCTGTGTTCAAACCTCTGCCTTCCTGCAGACTTCTAGTGCAACGTTAGACCATGTAGTTAAATTCAGATGACACTGAGGCATCCAGCTCCTGCTGGATTCGGGAAGCAATATTTACATATCTGGGCTAAAGTTTGATTCAGATATACATTTTTTAAAAACAGAGATTACAGCTTCCCTAACTCAAAAGGGTTTTGCAGAGATTACAGAAAAAACAAACCATAAGCTGCGAAGCAATCAGACGCAATGAGCCCCGTAAACACAAAAACCACTAACTACCTCACACCTTGAGCCCGCGGAGAGGGGGCTGCCCACCCAGGAGCAGCGTGAGCGCAGCCCCTCTGCAGAGGGTGTCGGGGTGGGAGCCAAAAGGCACACGTGGCAGCATCCTCGCCAGCACAGGCAGAGCCCAAGCAGAGCCAGCTCAGCGGCACCAACAGGTCCAGCAATGACACACAAAGTGAGAAGCAGGTCTAAGAGCAACCTGGAAAGGCATCAGCAAGCAGGATTCAGGGGTGGGCAGGGCTGAGCAAAGAGCTGCACACAACAGGCAAAAAAGCTCATACAAGGGGCAGGGTCTGCCCTAAGTGGGGCTCCAGGGCCAGTGGGTGGGTGGGGGTCCCAGGTGACCCCGATCAGGGCAATGAAGGCCTCAGCAGCAGAGGATAAGAGCATTGGTCTAGGTTGCTTTTATTGAAGTTTTGACCCTTAATTTGAGACAAATAAAAAAAAAAATTGAAAGAAAGCCTTTTTTTATGATGAAGCAAAGTATCTCAATATCCTCAAACATTTACCATCTTTATCATCTTTAACACAATTTCTTGTTTCTAAGCACTTTCATACTTGATAGTTCTCTTAAAAAAATACCCATAGTTTCTACAAAATATCCTGGCAACACTCATTTTACAAAAGCAGCTAGAAAAAGAAAACAGCCGCTCTATTAATCCAAACTAGATTTCATTTCTTGGTCACATCTGTCTGCCACTGCCAAGAGGTGCCATAAATACTGAGCACATTTCTTAGGACACCCAGGACAGTTTTGTTACTTGGCAATTCTCCATAAATCATTCTCTACAACGCACCTCGTTAATGCCACCATTTTTTTTTCATTAGGGTTGAACAGGAGCAGGAGGCACTTTCTGAGAGCAACTGAGGTGATCAGCAGTTTCAAATGTCACAGGAAAAGTTAGGATGGATTTGTTAGAAACAAATCACGAGATCTCAAGACGCTTCACCAAAAGTGGAGTGTGTATCAGGAGTACAAGTGACCATCCCACCCAGACCATTCCCGTACAGAAAGTAATGGGTTACCATGAAACCAAAGTTTGCAAATTCTAAGGAAGAAAGAGCAAAATCATACTTGTGGGAATGACAAAGATCATGTTAATGAATGGGGCTCTTATTTGGCTCCGTTCTTGCCGCAGTCCTCTGGGTCACATGCGGTTCTCCCTGCATAATGGAAGAGTCAGCACCTTCTTTCTTGCTCTGAGATGATACAGTAAATTTAACCATCTGCTACGTTTTGTTAGAGCTCAGAGGAAAGGGAACGGCAACAGGAAGAATATCTGGGCAATCAGTAGTGCATCTGATGTATTAGACAAATAAATGTTTGCATGTCTTAGCAGAGCAGTCTGATTTTTTTACTTCTGACGAATGTTGATGATGTTGTTCTCCAAACTCTGGAAAACTTTGCAGTAGTATCTGAATGGTATCATAACAAACTTGCTAATGGAAAACAAGTGGAGAGTGGATGGTGAGAACTCTGCCAACTACTAAATAGACCAGCTAACTGATACTCTTACAAAATTCAGAGGGCATGCCTCAGGAGTATTCTCCATGATTCTTGTTCAAAGTTTCTGAAAGTTTTCGCTTTTTTTGCTGTGAGTTGGAAGCAAAACAACCTGAAAATGAGAAATCAAAATATTTGAAGGCACTGAACATACCTTGCACTCATCCTGGAGGAATATCTGCTATTATGTGTGCATTTATACTAACAACAGAAGCAAAATGAGAGGGGAAATCCCAGAAAATCTTGCATCAACAGGAAAATAAAAATGCTTTCATGCCAACCACCTCTTTATTTGAGCTTGCACCCCCCCTGCGGACAGCTGTCAGGCAGGAGACCTGATTCCCCCTCCAAGGTGAGGGACGCCTCAGCGTTGATCTCAGTAAGACTTGCTTCTGCACAGAGTCAGCAAAACAACAGCTCCACATCATATGTGAGCTGACAGTCACCCTGTGCAACGCGTAACGGCGCCAGGCTCTCTTCCGACACGATGCGTGTTCGTTGCCTCAGTAGACAGGTCGTTAGCCCAAGCCGCAGGGATTGCTGTGGCACTTGGGTTGGCGGGGGGGTCCAGCAGGCAGGCACACACAGTAGACATCCCTGAAACATGCTAGTGTTCCCTGTACAAATGGTGGGAAATCTCCAGCACCGCGGCAGAGAGGGCCCAACCTTCCCTGGGCAGGTGCCTGACGGAGGGAAGCAAAAGCGAGAGGGAAATTGTGTCTATTATTTTATATATCCGTCTGCGGCTCAAGCAAAGGTGAGGACACCCAAGTATGTATTTCTCATGGTTTCTACGCCTTTTCTTGCACTGCCTATCCACTGCTTTTGCCCTTGGAAGAGCTAAGTCGTGCCTGAGCGAGGAGCTGGGCTGTGGTCTGTGCTGCAGCCGCAGCCCTGGAAGCTGAGGGTGCCCATCGCTGCAGAGGGTGCCCATCGCTGCAGAGGAGGTACGCGGGACCTTGAACTGGTTTCAAGCTCTTAGATACCACATACCTAAAGCAGATACCTCTCTCCCCCAGTTTAGTCAATAAGGGTAAGAGAAGTATTGTGATTTTCAATATGCATTTTAATATACATTTTGAACATACATTAACCATAATGCGAATCTAGATTTGAAAGTACTCATTCTGCAGCCAATATACATGAATAGTGGGGCAAAGATAATTCGAAAAGTGTCGGTATCACACACTGACATATTGCATCATTTACCCCCCACGTGAAGGCATACTACTGATGTACATAATGCATATTCTACTGATGTACAGCATACATATATATTTGTTGTGCTTCAGCCATTTACCTGCAATCAGCTCTCCTGCCAGCCTCAGCATTGCCACCAGCAAGAACAGTTCTTTGTATTATCCTTCCATTTTATATTTTAAACCTCAGTTTCACAGTTTTAAACCGTCGTCTCACATTAGTTAGAAATCATCTGCTTTTATTTTTCTGTTCCAGTGTGGCTTTTCTTTAATTTTTCATTTCCTGTTTACAGTCACAACCTTAACATCTATTTAAACACAGATAGATCCTGCTACCAAGAATAATTGAAGTAGCTGATGATTTTAGGTACTCAGCAATTTACTGATTCGGAGAGCACAGTATCTCAGCATACCTTCTGCTTGGATCTCACGGTTTCGCTGCAGAGCAAAGAGAGTTAGCAGCATTTGATCTAGCAAGCACATGTTTTATTAAATTATTGGCATTCTGCAGATTTCCATGGGGTAGTGATGGCTTACATTGCTTATCATTTCCTTTGGCTAAATTGCCTCATTCCATGTTTGACCATGTACAAAAACTAAGTGCATGCTATGTTTAAAGCAGAGACCAGCAGCATTTTAATTCAAATACATTAAATTTCCTGTGTGGTATTGACAAACTCTTATTCCATACTTTTTAGTTAATGAATTGATTAAGTCAGTATTAATTTAAGTATTAATGTTAACTGGGAAATTTGCATTATTATAATGATATACAGAAATGTCTTTCATACTCAAAATCTCAAGTTTTCAGGTTTTTTTGTTCGTTTTCTTGGGGTTTTTTTGCAAGGACTTTATAATGCAAAATAGGTATGAGGGATAACTCGCACCTGGAAGAAGTTTAAATAAGGCTTATACTACTGATACAGAAAAACACAGACAACATAAACAGAGCTACTAGGTACTCAAGGTACATGAACAAGGTTATACAGATGTTGCTGAGGAGTTTGAGCGAGGGAATGCCCGGGGAGCCATCACCTCCCTGCTTGGCATGCAGAAACCAGGGGGTTTGTGTGCCGCTTCGCTCTGAGCCCTGAAAAGAGGCGGAGAGGCTGGAGCCACAAGCCAGCAGCTCCCTCAGTGCCCAGGGCTCTCTGTTCCCTCTTTGGTCTGTAAAACGACTCCTTAGCCCAACAAATAACATTTTATTTTTGTAAAGATCCTTCTTTCTCTACAGAGGTTCAAACGGCACAAGATGCTTGACTTCACAGGGCAGCCTTCAGAAGCCAGCCCTTCCTTCCACATTTTTACTCCGCTGTCCCAGACGCGGGATCCCAACACCTGGGAGGAGCGCTAGGAACAATCTCTACACATCCTCATAACCTACCGCTGCAAACTGCCCGTCACCTCCTGCAGGCACGCTGCCCGCGGGGTCGCTGCCTCCCTCCCGCGCCCGCCGGGGATGCCGGCAGCGAGGTGCCGCTCGGCCGCTGCTGCGCGCTGGAGAGCAGCGCTCCAGGTGCAGGGTGCTGGCAGGCCTCTCGCTGCTCAGAGGTGAGGTCCTCACTCAAATGTCGGTCGTGAGATTTTTCACGTTTTGGTATAAAATATAGACTTAAGAATGGGCTACTTGTGCTCCTGGTTCCCCGCAGGCAGGACGCAGTTTAGCTGAGGAGAGGATCCGGGCCAGCTTGCAGACTGCTCTGCTCTACAGGGACACACGCAATTGGATTTTAATAGCAGGAACACTGGCAACAAACCCTGTTTTTCAGAACATCTTCAGAAGGGTGTTTTCATTTACTTTTACAGAAAAGAACCTAACCCCCAAAAGAAATCAGCACCCATGTTTCCACTGCTTTCAAAAGGTGAGGCTCTGGGCTTTTCTCATTTCGTTTCCTTGATGCTCTGGCTGAACTCAATCTCCACACCTGAGCCAAAGCAGTAACGTTGCTCTTTTCTTACTAAGCAATTAGACATACGTAGGCAGGGTTGGATTACAAAGCCTGGGTACCTTCACGAAAGTATACGTCTTTCCATTTTCTTAAGAAATGGCATAGGCACTTGCGCGTGCTTTCTTGTTAATTGTACGGCCCGCTCAGCAGCCTTTGCATATCCAGCATGGATATGGAGGGCGTATGGGCACCCGACAGCTGCACAGGTTTGCACGTTCGCCATCACGGTCTGCTTGGACAATTTGTTCTACTGTACATGTTCTGTTTCTGAATTTTAAGATGTGCTTTTTTAAACCATTAGGCCTTTCTACATGCTAAAGAATAAAGCAAACCCAAGAAGCAGGTAACACCTGGAAAAATAGAGAAAAGAAAATAAATGAAATCCTGTTTTGAACTAATAAATGTGAGTCACCACAATGATCTCACGAGAAAGAGAGTTTGGGAGAAGTCAGGCTTGTGTGTGGCATTTACACTTATGAATAGCTAAAAGTCAATCCAGCGGGTGAGCAGGAGTGACAAGGGTTACGCCAACAGTGTCACCGTACTGCATGACCTCCAGTTACTCAGCATAAGACACATATATTAAGGGTTGTAGGCTGCATTTTTTAAATGTATGGAAACAGCGAAGGTGTAGAGGTATTTACAGGAATTTCTGTGACACAGACAAGGTGAGGTTTCTGGGTAGCCCCATGGCCGTGGCCCCCTGACAGTGTTAGGACCCCACTTAGCGCTTTCCAGTCTGCCCAGCCAGTAAACCTGGGACTGCTCAAGATGGATTTAAATGAACTCATTTATTTCTTTGGCAGCGAGCGCCTGATTTTGACACCTTGATAACTGCTTGTAACACTGTCTGATTTGGGGTACATTCCTGAGAGCGCCCAGCATCGGCACCCTTTGCCCTCTGCTGTCACTGGAGGGGGGACAAGAGGCTCCTGCAGACAACACTGCAGAACATCTCAGGCTCCTTCTCTGAGTCACCCTCGAGACACCTCTCCCCTTCAGCATCCTGGGAGATGGCCAGAGCACTCAAATTGGGTATTTTTTTTTGTTTAATGACCAATGAGAAAAATCTGACATTCTTAACAAAGTCTTTAAACCATTTCCACAAAGGGTTGCTATGTGCTGAGCAGAAACAGTGGGCTTAATGTAATCTCAGTGGGACTCCAGCAATGCAAACAGACTTACACCGTTGCTGAATTTGCCCCTGTAGTGCCTGGGGTGGAATGATGAACTCCGCATCTCATAGTACATCCTTCGTTTTTTCTCTTCCGTGTTTCATAACGTTATGAAATAAGTGTGCCACAAAACGTTTTAACCGACCTGATGCTGTAGGAATGGTAAATCAGTAAGGGCATTTATTATCGCACGCAGTAGGCTTGTGGTGCAGGAGCCAAACAGGATAGGTGAACCTTTTCCTTATGGGGTTAATCACTGATTATCCCAAATGTTGCTACACTTAGATATTGTTGCACCTGGTGCTTCATCTCTTTGCAAAAGCAGGGGAAAGAGGAAGGTTGCAGAGGCCTTTTTCCCTCCCAGTAAGAGCTGCCAGAGGCTGATGAGAGATTGCTTCTCCTACCCCACTTCTACTGCCAACCCCCAAACACTCTGATTTTAACCTTCTTTCAATCCCCACATCCCTGAGCAATTTCCAGAGGGGGTGTAGTTGTAAACACCGCGGCCACGCACTTGCTTTCTTAATGCCCTTTGGTGAGCCCTGCAGAGGCAGCTGAGGACACCCCAGAGCCCCGTAACGTGGGCTGAAAGCCTCTGCCAGCATCGGACTGTTCTCAGCATCAGGAGTTTCCAGGCTTCACCTCTGCTTTACGTCACCTAAGGCATTCAGATCTGTACCTCCTACGGCACTGGAGAACACTGTGCTGGGCTCCCGACATGACAGCGATGTTAGCACGTGGGCTGTTTGTTTGCTCGCGTACAGCCCTCTGTTATTGTGGTTATACTGTCTTCAGTACCCCGCTTGCTCATTCACCTCTTACACACCATGGAGCCTCAGCCTGCACCTGAGAGAGAGACGGATCAGATGTTCACGCCTTCATCGCGTGCTCCTCCTCTTTTGACTGAGGAGCATCACTTCCAAGAGCAAAGACCGGGTGTTGAGATGCTGCCAGGTCACTCACTGCTTGGGGCGGGTGTGCAGGACAGACTGAAGCAAGGCCACGAGCTCCACTCGGCAGCACAGCGATGTCCCCTGCAGCCCTCGAGGCTTTCAGAGCAGGTGGCGCCTGGAAGGGATGTGGCAGGCTTCCCCTTGGGAAGCGCTGGCCCCGAAGCAGCCCTTTCTGCAGGGACGGATTCTTTTCAGACAGGGCAATCCCGCCTTGTAAAACCCACCCGAAATCAGCTGTATAGGATTTGCTCAGTGCCAATTCTATCTATTTAAATTAATGAACAAAAAAGTAAAAAACAGGTATCCACACAGTTTATTCAGGAAAGAAAATACAGTATATTCCTGTCTCCCCTGAACCAGGTGGGGGTGATTGAAGACTCTCATCGGGAATGGCACAAATACTAATAGAGCCAGAGATGTTTTATATACAGCACTGCTTTGGCTGACAGCTCCGAATATCCTTAGGGTGCTTCCCTGATGGAATGAATTCTATCTTCGATCCATACTGCAAGGGGAGGAAATGGATATTTAAGTTATCAGTGTGTTACTGTAGACTTTTATACTAGCTACTAGTAAAATAACATGAGGAACTCAGCGTTCTTGTTTCAGTGGCTTTCAGTGCAGGTGTTAAGGCAGGACGGCTACTTCTCTGCAACTTAGACCCTGCCACCGCAATCTGCACCACAGCGCCCAGTGTTATCAAAGGACCAGGGAATTGCGAGCGGTCCTGAGCAAGCCTGACGCAGAAGACGTTTATTTGTGATGGACTTGTGCAAAGTCACGACTGAGCAAGTGCACTGGGGAAGCCTCTGGCAGCAATTCGGATCACCAGAAGGTTGCACTGCATTTTAAATGATTAGTCTCTGCAAAATGTATGCGTGTTGGGGAAGGGGGGATAAAATACACCCATTAAATCACAGCCTTTCAAAATATGATGTCACAACAAGTCACATCGTATTAGAGGAATCAGAAGATAAATGTTTGCTGTGGGCTGGTGAAAGAAGCCAGGAAGAAAATAAAGCTTTCCACCCTGTGTGTAAATTGTAAAAGCTGACTTCTTGTGTTGCCTTGCTTCTGCCAAAGAAAAAAATTCTTTGCTAACTAAGAGAAATACAGCAGGAGACAAATATCACAAAAATAGAGATAGCAGCTAAGGCTTTCCACCACAGAATGTCAGTTCTTTCCAAACACAGTTGTGTTTTGTTTTGGTTTCATGCCATATGATCTGCAGACCAGGGCTTTGCTTTAATCCAAGCGAGTTCATCCAAACCTAGGGCAAAAGGTTCATATCTCAGGCTCCGGTTTCAAACACTACAGAGATAAGAAACTGTTGTTTAAGAAAGGGGGAATTTGGGCTCTGAGATAAAATTAATGAAGTCTCCTGTTTACACCAGTATGCATTACTCAAGCAGTACCAGGAAGAGGGAGGACAAGGCTGAAGTGTCACTTCTCCAGATGCCGGGAGCCAGCAGGAGCGCTGCCCAGGCACGGCACCTGCTGTCAGCCTCTTGGGACACGGACTTTTTTTGATATCGTGAACTTTTGCACATTTCCGTATAAAAGATGTATCTGGTGAAACTGGTGTGTTATGACAGAGCTCTCTCTTTTTCTTCTTGAATATCAGACTAAAAGATGCATGGCAGGAATTCCACATTTCTGTCATGTCTTCGCTGTGTCCTGCTTTCCACTGATTTACATTGCTCAGAGAAGAGTGGCAGCCATAATTCTGCTTGCCTGGCAGCCATTGACAAAGAAAATGAAAGCACTCTGGGCTCAAAAGAAAATGGTTATTTAATTAAAGCAACAGGAAAACTCCCCTTCTTGCGGTAGCTGGCAGCCAGATGGGCTCCAGCACCGTATCTCTCTTCATTCCTTAAATCACCTTCTGGAGGGGGGGGTAAGCAAGGTGGAACAAATCGTTTTACACGCCACAGAGCTAGCGGGGACCAGCTTCCCAGGGACCTGCGTCCTGCGGGTGAATTATCAGGTGGGAGCTCCACAGCACCTACCTTTGCCTATGTGGATCTCACAGGTGCCCAGTAAAAGGTGAATTCATATCTCAGCCTCTCCCTCTGTAGAAAACCTCTGCTCTTCGGGAAGTTCGTAGGAAGTTAACAATCTCTGAAACCATGACCACAGTGTAAACTCAAATGCAGATTACAGTCAGTGTGTTTGAACAGCGAGGTGCTCTGCTCTGACCAATCTCGTATTTTGGTACAAAAAAGTGCTGAGATCCTTTTAAAATATCTCTTCTAGGTTGGGAGTCAGTCAGGTGTGTCCTTAGAAGCTGGCTCCTGGAGCCTTTGCTGCATAACCTAACATGAGGGTTTGCTGGAGGCATATATTAATGGCTTTAAAATGAACTTTCAGCAAACAGTGCCTTAGGAGCACCCCTTTAGCCTGTGCTTCAGAAACGTTTTGAAATTAAATATAGTGAAACAGACAGCTAGAAAAATAGACCATATTAATACTAATAAAAACCCTAATAGTCAACAGACTGCAAGGCCATTAAAATTCTAGTCATGGCCGGGAGAGCAGACTGCAAACTTTGGAGACAGCAATGGAGAAAAAGCAACTAACAGCAATTTTGAAGAGAATCTGACGTGATTGTAAGAACATCAGCTGGTTCAGCCTTGGTTGTTGTTAATAGACTCTGTTGTGACCCCCTGTGCAGCAGAAATATAACATAATGAAAGACAAGGCATATAAATCAGCAATCAACTCTTTCTTCTTCTCAGCACATCAGTAACAGATACATGAAATGAAGATCTGGGGTGCTCCCCTGAGCTAGTTCTGCACCGCTTAAATTGCACCCTAATCTGCCGTATTTATAATGCACGCAACTTCAATGGATTGGGTTCTTTGAAATTCAGTGTAATTTTGTAAAACAAAGTAATTATGAAGGCAGCACTTTCCAAAGGGCTATCAAGGCCACAGCTTACTACAGTGACAGAAGCGTCTGATGCCACAGAAGTTTGAATCTCTGGATCGGTATCAGTACATCATAAATACTTTTTTCCTTCATTCTGATGGTGAGCACCAGCACATTGCTTTGTGATCTAAAAATCTCTTTTAACACAATGTATCTATCGCTGTGTTCTGTAGAAAATGCTTGCGGCATGGGAGAAAACTGGAAGGAATGATGCAAATTCCAATATTTTAGGTGGAAATAGCCATCCTGGTGCCTTTGTGTATTTTTTACCTCATTTCAGATGAGGTACACTTCAGATACCTCCATAGGTATTCATTATGTAGTCAGCTGATTGATCACCAAAGGACAGCTTAAGACGGCATTTCAGCAGGACCCTGCCAGGTGCCAATAAGAGACAAAGAAAAGAAAATCTAGCTAGAACTTCTGATTCTTCAATACAATACGGTTTGTGAAAATTGACAGCACATGGTGGGAAAACAAATGATATTGCAATAATGCAGCTGGAAAACTCCACTAAGTATCATCAGGGTAAGAAAAACAACCTTCTTGCTTTCATTCACTCAGAGGTAGCTGATTAATTCTTTATTTTAAAGGAATCAGTTCGAGTTGCCAGTCTAGTTTGTATTTTTAACAGATATGTGGCATTGCATATTGCTGCCCATCCCTGAGACCAACTTGTTCTCTGGGAAGTTCCCACTTTGCTAGAAACACGGGTAGGAACTCCATTCTGAGAGGTTGTTATAAAATAAGACAATTCTCACTGCTCTTGGACTTAGTGCTCTTCAGAATGTGTGGGAAGACCCCTTTCTGCTACTTTTCACAGGAAAAAATGGGTTGTTAAGTTCCATATGAAGGGAGGGCATGAAGGCTAGGAAGGCGTGCTCTCTCACGGCTGCCGAAGCCATAGCGGGCTGGTGAGATGCCTGTTGTTGGGTACCAGCTCCCATTTCCATCCTCACCTGCCTCAGGCCAATGACTTTCCTGTGGAAGCGAGCTAGCCAGGAGTTGGGAATTGCAAGGCAAAGGAATGCCTTTTTCAGGGTCTGACATGCTGGGACTCAGACTTTGCTTTGCAAACGGGGGTGACAGCGCTCCCTCCCTATGGCAGACGCTGAACGGAAAGTGAGAGTTCACCGAAATGTCCTGAAGCTCAGACACTGCTGATGCTGGCACACCTAGCTATCGAGACAGTCATTTAAATGTTAATGCTATGTGGTTCGCCTACTTTTATCCCATTTCTCTTTACCCTAACCAGAGTTTGGCACTTAGACAACAAAGTACTTCCAGCTCCAGCTGATGATTCCCTTTTTGAGGGCATCAGGAGAGTTATAAAAGAAATGTTCCCTCACACAAAGAACCAAAACAAGCAAAGTTCAAATGCGTTGCAATGTCAAAAAGTATGTTCTGCTTCATTCAGCAGCAACAGAGTTCACACTCGCCCGTACGGGAAAGCCAGCGCAATTATCTGTTCAAGTAACTCTCCAACTTCTTTGACTCAGACTTTTCACAAAGGAAAAATAAAAGCATGTAAATCTGATAACAAACTGCTACGTCTGGAAGGAGAGGGGCTCTTTATTTCCCATCAAGATGTTTTTACTGAACCACTGTGAAAATGCACCTTGGTGTACTGTATCAGAGACAACGTTATTTGGGATTTTTGATCAGAAACTGCTCATTGACTTGTTCACAAGCTGCAAAAGTGATGAAAAATAAAATGCAAGAAAATAAATTATAAAATGGTGATGGTTCAGGTCTTCCTGCAGTTAAAACAAACAAACTCCACCCTGCTAAATGATTCCTTCCTAATGACATTTATTAGAAAGTACTTTGGATCAGGCTATTCTCTATAGTGAGGGGGAAGTCAAGGAGATGTCACAGTTTAGGAAGATGAAAAAGGAATGGTGCAATCTGCAGGAAACCGCATGGACAACAGGGACACGGTCTAAACTTCTCACATACTGCCTGTGCATTTCAGCCCCTGGCTTTCTCTCCCAGCAATTGTCTGCTGGTTTGCATGGTATTTCCCTGCTCACAGAAGCAGCAGCCAGATTTCCTGTCCTACACACATTTGTTCAGCAAAACAGTGCTTGATCCGACTTAGAGCAAGCCAAAAGTTGATTCAACCTGCAGCTGCTTCTAATAACTCCAAGCAAAGAGCAGAGGTCGCACGTAGGTGGGTAGGTACTCACAGATGCATCCAAAGGATCCATATGGCATCTTTGCTGGGGAGCCACTGCAGTAGTAGCTACCAAAAAAAAAAAAAAAAACCAACCAAAAAAACAAACTTGTTTATATTTTACTATCATAAAACAACTTTTCTTTAGCTTACCATATCGCTTTAAGTACAAGTTTCAGTCCTCGATTATGTCTGGCTTTCTTAGATGTGTTTTGAATGATTTCTCTCTTACTTTCTGACCACTCTATTTTTGTCCTGTTTCTCATTTGCAATAGGCCTGGATGAGATGTTGCTCCTGGGAACAGAAGTAGCATCCCAGCTCAACGCTGGAAATCAGTACAATTAGAAGATGCTGTAAATCTGGTATTCCCTGAAAAGCCGGGATTGTCTTTTGAGTTCTAAATCTGCAAAACCTTCCCATATTTTGTAAAGCAGGTGAAACCACATCTGCAGGTACCTTCTGGAGTGCCAGGGTTTGTATTCTTGGCTCATGGAGTAGATAAATGAACACGTGTCAAAAGCAGGAGCAGCACTCGCAGCCTTTCATGGATAATGATGTGTCAGTCTTGATTCTTCTAATAAAGCAAAAAAAGCCAGCATTATTCTTCAGAATCCCCTAATCATAATTAAAGAAATTAACTAGCCCAGAAACATAATCAAATAATATACAAAGATTTGTTACCAGCCTATTAGTGGATTCAAACAGATTAAAAATAGCACTCCGAGCCTTCCTCTCCTAGATTTTCCTCCTTTATTTCTACTGGGCTTGGATTTCTTGACTCATTTTAGGTGTTACAGACCTAATGTTCGCATTGACTTTAGCAGTGACAGCCGGTAATAATGCCATTGTCATTCGATGCTGGCTTCCTGCAATCCCAAGAGTGCTAATAAGTGGTTGCCCGATCCAAGCCCAGCAATATCAATGGAAAGGATTCCTGCCGCCTTCCGTGGCTCAGTTGTTCACTTTCCCAGTTTAAGGTTGAATTAAGAGGTGACTATTGCAAATAACACAAACATCACCTGGGCTTACTCAAATGTCAGCTTTTATTTTGGGCTGTGTAGCTCAAAGAAGGAGCCTGGAGGAACCCTGACACTGAAGGCAACCTTTTCTTATATAATCTGCTATATGCTCTTATTTAAATAATGGCTCCTCAAGAAAACAACATGCTGTCACAGGAGGTTCCCCAGGGGAAAGAAGGCACACAAAAGAGAGAAACAATCTTCTGCAAATGCATCTGCTTAAGGGGTTCTTAATTCCAGTTTTCTTACAGGTAACAAGTTTTTCCAGCCAAACTCTCCCCATCTGACATGAAGTCTTTGTCAACCATCAAACAGCACAAACCTAACTGGTTAGAAGTTAATGAAAAATCTTATCCTTGTTTTGCAAAAATAAAGTGAAACTTAAATCCAAAACTTGAGTAAAACTCAAATCCAAAAGCACTCTTGATACTGAACCAGATGTAAAGATTTTCAGCGACAAAATCTGCCCATGAATTTTCATGCCTGCCTTCCCTTTGTTTCACTTCTGATTCAGGCAGGGCTTCACACCACAACTCAATGATCTTCATAAGCCAGCACAGCTTGGCACTGATGCCAAAATTCTCCCCTTTATTTGCTCCTGCTTCTGCTTTGCCCCTCTCCGTGCCAGCAGCCTGAGTGAAGATAACCTGGGAACTAATTCAAGTTAAATAGACCTAACAAAAAGCCCTACCCAAACAAAACATTCCCCCAAAACAAGTGCAGTTTTAAGCAGATTGGTTTTCTGCTGGCGGAGAACTAACTCTTGCTGTGCCAGAACAAAGATCTAAAGAGAGAGATCTAAATCAAGGCACAGTCCATTTTTTCCCTTTTTCCACCACCTGAATGAATATGGTTTGGAAATGATATATTCTTAATATCCTGCAGCATATCAGCATCTTAGGAGCCTGGTTACTAAGGAAAGCTGAGCTTTAGGTACCTAGGCTGCCCTATGGGAAAAACTTTCATCCAGTTCAGTTGGTGCCAGATCAGGCACTGGTGGGCAAGCGGTGACTTTCAATGCCAGAAGTCACAGTTCTTCAGTAAATCCTATTTCTGGCCTTAAAAACATCGACTGAACAGAACATAACATCTGGGTCTGTGTAAACCCATCTCACTTTTTTTAGGCATTTAGTCATCAGTTCTAAGGATCAGGCCCATGTTAACAGGCGTATTGTATTTTTCTTGCTAACTGGTCAGTTGGAGAGGTATACATGCAAGCATGAGACCAAAGAGAAAAATATATTCTCACATGCTGGGGAACTGTGCAGTGTCAACCTGTGCACCTAGTTCTGCTGCAAATGAAGACACACTTCAACAGAGACCACTGAGCAAGTAAAGAAATAAAACAAAAGCAATCAGAGCACGTCAAATCTTCCAAGACAACTAAACTCTAATTAAGCATTCTGTTCTTACTTTGAACCATAGATCACACAATTTAAGCAATTTTCCACAAGGATTTGACATTCACGTGGGGCAAAGGAAAAGCAAATTTCGATTGATTTTGTTTCACTCTGTAAGGAAGTAAATTGAATAATACATGGGATAAACAAATGCTAGAAATAACAGACACACCCCCTCCAACAAAGCTAAATGGAATTTTTATGTTATATATTGCTGCTCTAGGTGGACGCTGGCCTTGGATCGATCCTTATTGGCTCACTGCAAAAGGTCGGCAAAGGTCTGCCACAGAAGCATTTTTTCTTGCAAATATTTGCTACCTTTCTGGAGTAGAGAAAAGGATAGACTGTGCTAGAGACCTACCATGGCTCTCAGCAAGGAGAATGACTCAACCCCTCTTAAAAGAATGCATTCTGCTTTTCCTTTGGTTTGATACTGAAAATGCCTTTTGTAAAAATTCCAAATGTCTCAAGGAAGAAAGGGAAGAAAATAGTAAGAATGTGCAGTTAGCCCAGGTCAAAGCATGTCGCTTGACCGTATTCCTAGTAAAGCATCTCTGCCTGGGTGTTGCACCAAAGCAATCTTCCTTCCCAGCTAGAGGAACGCCGCTTGTGTCTTGGAGGGACCACCCATGAGTGCGAGTCCAGCCCATTCTCCAGTGATGGGTGCCTTTGGATGAAAGAGAGGGGGAATTTTTTCCTCTGAGAATCTGTATCCAAAGAGGAATCAGGTACCTCAGTGCCATTCCAGCCCCATGCCAACGACCACTGGTCCTCTCCTGGGAAGGATCAGGCTCTGCTGGGATCCTCTTGACTTGCGGTGTGAGCTGCAGGGTCTGTACAAGAGAGCTGACAGCTGGAGGATGTGAGCAGTGATGGACTGCGGCGAGATGGACCGAGCCAAGTGAGTTACTGCAGCTCATCTCCACAAGGCAGGGCTGTGCGACATCCTCCTTCTTGTGGGCTGCCACGGTTGTAAGGTGCGGTAGCACCTGGAGAAACCACAGGCTTGGTTTTTCCAATCCATCTCTTCATTTGGCTTAAGAAAGGACATCATTTTGCTGGGGCTTTTCGTGGACATCACTCCATCATAGCCACTCTTGTTCCGCCTTGCTGCCCGTGTCCATGGATGTTCCAGTACCTGAATACATGGAGTTCCTGGGAGCCTACCCCCAATACATTTAAAAGGCACATGAAAGCCTGTCCTGGTCTTCGTTTTGGGACAAATACACGAAGAAAAGGGCAGGGTACTCAAGGGCACCAAGGGGACACCAGAAGAGAGCTCTCTAGCTGTGATAGGTGCCTCCAACTCCTTATCTTTCACAGCTGGCAGAGGAGCTATAAATCTGTTTTTGCTACCTCTTCCCTTCCTACATTGCAGAAAAACATTTATGCGTTTCATTTATGCTAAATGTAGGTACACTTTCATTTTACTAAATGTGCCAAAAATAGAGATCATACATCATTAATACTGTCTGGCTTTCAGCTGAGTCATTACATCTTTATGGAGAAATAAGTATTTATGCAACTATTTACTTCAGTTTTATGGACAATATATTCCAAAAGGATGCATTGCCTTCAGTACAAAGAGTTTTCTATATCATTTGGTCTGTATACAGTTTATCTCATTATGTAAAATTAAGCACTCTTTGTTCAGTCAGAATGATACAATAAATTATATTAGCAATTGAACTTCTCTTATGCATTTCTCAGTCATTTTGTAATGTCTTCTATCCAGTGATCTCAAAATACAGACAATATCTGATTAGAAGCTACAATTTCATACAAGCATGATTTCATACACTACATATAAATAGCACGTCCACCCCTGAGGTAGAGTGTGCTAGATTTTTTAAGTTCACAGCAGAATATAAGAGTATAGGACAGGAGGTTACGGAAAGTCAACCTAGAAAACTGAGACACAAATTCAGGCAGTTGCCAGAGTTTAAGTGTGGCTAGGGTGCAATTCTCTTAAAAAAAAAAAAAAAAAAAAAAACCAACACCCACCAAAAGCATCTTAACGAGCACAGGTAATTAGAGTCTCTTTTTTATGCGTCCTTTAAAATATAATTTGTCCAACAGGACCAGAGGTCCTCTTCACACTACTTTATGTGGTCCTTGCTGTATTGTTTCTGAAAATGGCAGGACTGTTACTACATGTTTATCCTGGGACTCCTGCCTGTGGACATGCCATTCCCACTTTTAAGACGTGGAAAATCAAGTGGGAATCCCAGGTTGGACTGGAAATAGAGCCTGAGCCAAAAAATGAGCCCACCTAGACATTGCTAGTTTCCTCACCTGAGGATATAAAGCTCTTCACTTAGGTTGTGACCTGTAGCAGAAATGCAAGGGCAGGATAAATCACCTGCATCCCGCATTTTCTCTGCTCAGCTGCGACGAATTGGCTCAGAAGTACACTGCTCCTTTTGCTAGGAGGTGGCTTTCTGGAAGCTTTAAAGACGACCTGATGCAGTTGGGTGACTGCAACCTAACGTTCGGAAGCTGGAATAATTTAAAAAAACCCTCAAGCAAACAAATGAACCACCTTCCTTCAGGCAAGCCTCACAGCCTGCCTCTCTCCATCACCGGGATGGAGTAGCTGTATGGCTGCGCTGCACCGTGCCAACTCAGACACCTTCACCGAGATGTGGCGGGAGCTGACAGCAGAGGGTCAGGGCTCATTTACAGGCTTTGGTTTCTCAAATTGATGTAAGAGGCAGGAGAAACCTGTGCAAATCCAGTTGTTCGCCAGCTACATCTATCATTCCTCCTTTCCCTGTGCAAAACCTGCTAGGTCAGCAGCAAACAGTGGGCTCACGCTGCTGCCCCCCTCAATCCTGTTCACACAGTGCAAAAACGGCACCAGTAGCGTGTAGCAAAGCATTTTTCCCTACACATTTATTGCTTGTACAAAGGGAGCTTATAGTTCTCCAAAACGTTTACACTTCTATTGTGTTTCTATAAGGTTTAGCCATAGACACCCCTTTTAGAATAACCCAAAGGTTTCACTTTGTTTCCAGTGATATGCAAGCAAGGGAAGAGATGGAGCGTACAGGCTTGATATGGAAGAAATGATGGAAGGTGCCACAAGACAGATAAAGAAGAAAAAAGGATGAGGTATTTTGACATTATTAGCTATAACCCCCAGTTTAGCGGAAGATGAGAGCGCCAAGCAGGCAGCAATAAGGTGAATGAGCCGGAGCCCTCGTTCCCTTTCCCATGGCAAGGCTGGCACCCGGTGGCCGAGGCAGAGATCGCGCCTCCCCAGACGCTTCCAGCATCGGCGGGGCACTCGGGAGACGCACACCTGCCGAAACAAGAGCCAAACACACGCCAAGCTACTTTTGGTTATTCCTTTCTATACTTTCTCACATTCATATGGCTGGAAGACTAGGAATTCATTTCACCAGAGAGACTGTAACTTTTTTTAGATGGCTTAGAGTAAGATGAACACCTCACACCTTTTATTTCTAAGATTTCCAGAGTATTTAAAAGGCAGATAGCTGGGAAAATACTCATATACAAACCCAACCATTCTGAATGTCTCGGCACCTAATTCCCTTTTTTAGGCTTGTAAAGAAACAGAACAATGCATAGGCTAAATACTAAAGAGAAAACCACTACAATAAACTTTTTCCTGGCAAGTTTATTTGCTGGCATTTGTAAATCCACCGAGAAAGTGTACTGCAATCAATACAGATGAGGCCCAAGTTCTAATTAGAGCCTTCTGTTTGAAAACAGCTTTTCTTTAAACACTACGTGGCTAGTGGTAGTGATAGAATATTCCCTAAAAATAAGAAAATGGTTCATTAGTGTTCATGGAAAGAGAAGATCAATCTGCCCTTGTGAAAGTTAATGAATACACAGAAATATCACATCGTGACCCCTGATCTCAATGCCTGAGGCAGCAGTATTATTATGCACTCACCAGAATTGCTCAGCAACAGGACTCGGATACAACTCTTATTGCATTAATTTTATCTGTGTGATTATTTAAATTAATGACATTCTGGCTGCAAGTCACAAACTTCAAGAGATGTTCATCTGTTTAAATATTAATAACGCTTTTCTGCTGTAAGGTGTAAGAAGGGAAAGCAAAACTAAATACTAACAATTTTAAGCATAAATATTAACCACAGTACAAGCATGAAAAATAAAGCTGTTTCACTCAGACAAATGCTGAAACAACCCACTTAAACCACTACCCTCCCTCCCTCAAGGAGGCAAAAATTGTTTTTTTAAATCTTGGTCAAGCAAAAAGTGCAAGATCTCCTCTATTTAAGAAAAAATAAAAAGTTTTGAACTATGATGAAAATACCTTGAGGTCTTGAGCGACTTGTGGCAAGTCCTTGTGTGACTCCATCTCCCTCTATAAAACAGAAATGGAGAGGATGTCAGCCATCCCATTTCTCTCAGCAGCACAATGATTTACGGTAGTTACGTTGCCCTCTACGCTATTTTAGATAATGGCATTTGCATTCTTTTACCTGTAGTAAGAACGTCTAAGAAAAAGAAATGTAATTTGAAGCCTTGATATTACGATCTTTTTTCCCCTAATGTACTTGATTCCACGATTAGCCTTTTAAGATCATTACCCACCGAGTCGCGCTGCAGTTTGGACCGTCTCCATCTACCCACTGTGCTATTACCAGTTTGCTGGTTCATACCTGCTCAAAAGATAGAACAAATTTTCTTAGCATGGATTTGAAAAGTGGGGTAAGCAGCTCTACACTTTCTCTTCTGATCCCTTCTTCTTTTACCCCTAAAACATATTCTTCCATCTCCACAATTATGGCTTGCAGATTGGTCACTGGTCTTTTGTGGGATGAAAGGGACCAGAGGGTACGGCATTTCTGTCTGGTCTTTGAGGAGCAGCCATCTGAGAAATCGCACAGCTTTACTTAGAGCCGTATGAATGGGAGAGGTTACACAGAGCCAAAGACCTGCTCATTTGGATGGCTTTGCAGAACACCTTTCTGCCTTTGAAAAAGTTATCTAGGAAGATCTGTGGACATTGGAGAAAGAACAAGGTTGACGGATATAAAAGGGCGTGCTGGAATTTGGTGGAGCAATTGAAACTAGTCCGTAAAATTGTTATCCTCCTTTTTACATACAGGACAACCTCAAAAAAAACCCCTTGTGAAGTCCTGGCAATTGGAAGGCTTGCGTGTAGGGCAGAGACTGGAGAAAAATAGTTCTGAAGGATTTGTCGCATGCTGATCCTTGAATCCCATGGTAGCCCTGAGCCCCACAGCTCTACAAATGGATTTGCAGCATATTTTCTGAAGTACATCTCTTCAGACAGAGCACAGCTCAGGTACCTGAAGGATTTCCACTCTAATTCTGCATCTGTCTTCACCGGCGTATCAGGTACCACTGGCACCCAACTGGCACGCACGATGGCATCATCGTATCGGTGTCGTACATATGCAGTCTGCTGTACAGTCTAAACAACCCAACTCCAAATACAGCGAAGACCTTTCCCTCACCATAAAGCCAGTAACTATGGGAGTAGCAAGCCCTCTCACTTCCTTCAGCTGATGACCCTGCTAACTAAGCGAGTCAGCAATGATGCAAAGTTAAGCGACTTAATCTGTCGGTACCACAAATTAAAACAAAACATCCTCCTGATTTTGTGTCATAAACAGAGAGTAATTCAAAGCAAAGTGACTTTTAGGCCTTTTTTCCATCCTTCACAGACAGTTTCACTAGAAAGAATAATATCAGAGCTAGCTGATTTAGTGACCCTTCATTTAAAGGCCAAGGCTAGAGTGGGATTTTTTGCCGTCTTTGTAATTGGACTGTTCAACCACAGATAGTCTTACTATATCAATCATTGCATGAGTGAAAGGTGAATAAAAGCATTTACTGAACTGTCATAACCACGATAAAACAACAGATGCTGTCAGCTCTAAAGGGAATACATTAGCAGAAGTAAACCTGAAAGATAAAGACCTGTTAGTCATAACGTGCCTTTCAATCACTTATTTATGTCAGCAGTTCAGCTTTGAAATAAAGTGAACATAATCCTTATTTACAATAAATTAAGCTTATCTTTGCACTATGGTGTATCTTAAACAATGATGGCCTATTGATCTTTTTCCTTCAGAAACACATTTACCTTCACCGGACTCATTGGTTTGCTTCCCTGAAAGCCTCCCTCACCTCCAGTTCTGTTAGTACAACCCTTTCGGATGTAGAAACCCAACATCTTACATTTTCCCAGTGTTTTACTTCACAATTGATAATGTGTTTATTAAACCCATATACGGATCCTAAGCCCAAACCAGTTAAAAGAGATCTTACGGCAGTGACTAGTTACTTCAGGACACTGTAACAAACAGAAAGGCTGAATTGACTTGCAAACATCTGCTCCTTCCTTATTCCTGGAGAGAGAGTCTGTTTAATAAAGGAAGGTAAAGACATTATACAGCGCACAGTGCAATTCACGAGCTGAACTATCCCACGTGTCTGCACCGTAACAGGGCACAGCTATTTGCAGTAGCTGAGCTCGTTAGCTTGGGATCGGCCACCATACGGGACGCCGGCTGAGACCTTGCCAGCCTTAGGCAGAGCAGAAGAATTACTTCAGCTGTCGTGAAAGCTAAATGCTTTTACATTCCCTTATGACATTTAGTTGTTTTGCAGCAACATGGCCTTGTTGCCTCGTGTTCCACTTGTAATCTGCTATAACCCTCACATCCCTTTCTAAAGGGCTGCTGTCTCGCTTCTCTTCCCATTATGTATCGTGTAGTCAATTAGCCTTGCTTAGAAGCACTTGTCCCTATTGAATTTCTTCAATTTGTCCAGATCATTTTGTATTCTAATCTTGTATTTCTGCGTCCTTCCTTCCCATTTCATAGATTTGCAGTTTTAATAAGCACACTCCCTACTGCTCCATCCAAGTGATTAACCAGCACTGGAACCAGACACTGAACTGCACAGCACCCTGGATCTCCTCCTCCAGCACCAAGCACTGACAGCATCTCTGAGTACAGCTCACTGTAACTACGAGTATAGTTTTGAAATCTACTTTTAGTCATCATGTGGGTCATGATCAACATCATGTCCTCCCAGTCTGCTTTGAAACTTCATCTTCAGAATTAAAAGCCAAGCTTAAGATATTTGCTATTTTTACTCAAACCATAAGACCATTACCTCTGTCACATGAGAAAATTAGCCTGTGCTAACTCATTCTCTACAAACATGAACAAATGTAGCTCATTCTCTACAAACCTACTCTGGCCATTGCATTCTTTTACTTTTCTTCCACAATATCTGCTGAAAAATTAGCTGCTAACATCATACAGGCCTAGATGAATGCAATTATCATTAGAATCGTATCCCATATTTTTTCAGTTAAAAATATGCAGAGACTATATTCCCCACTAGTGCAATCAAAATAAGACTTAGTCCTTAAGCTTGTTACGTGAGCAGGAATGAGATGGTTAGAGATGATCAGTCTGACTTGTAACCTGACAAGGCATGCTTACTCAGAGCTTGTTAACAAAATGATTTAACTACACCTCGCTAAGCACAGTGTTTCACTTACATTCAGGGTAATCATAGCTTTCTATCTACAGCTGTTACACATTTCTGACCATTTGGCACAGCACACAGTAGTCAACCATGTTATTTTTGAAAAGTCTGTTTGCTGTTAAATTAAGACGCTGGTGCCAATCTATGAAAGTAGTGCCTAACGTGGATGCTGTCACAAAACAGAAAAATCAGCTTTCTGCCACAAAATGGTTTGTGGCATTGCGAGATTCCTGTTGAATCTACTACTCTGTTTCACTAGGACAGCCAACGAGCAGTTGTGTGGCTTTAGATGTGGAAGGGACACCTGAAGCAAACCACTGTCCCCCTCCATCCTTCCTTCTAGTGCCCTCGTGGCTCCACAACAGCTCTGTTCATGATGCTGATAGTGACAACAAAAAGCACTGTACCACAAAGTCAGTGGGACTTTTTTATTTTAAACATTTACAGAGACGGAAATAAATACAGGAAATAGAAGATAGAGAGGGTGCTTTTAAAAGACATCAATCAAGTCTTCATCAGGCTGCAAACAGGAAAAATTGCATCCAATAGCTGTTTAAAACTGGCCACCGTTTCAAAGGTCAAGGATTAGGCTGAACAATGATGTAAATAACTAAAGATAAGCATTACAACAAACAAAGGTGACACAGCTGACATCAGTGAACACACAGCTGTAATAGACAAAATGGAACCACGCTACAACAAGAAAGTCTCGTATATTTACAACATACCCATCATACAAAAACATTTGGAAATATTTAGGGAGTGATTTCTTCTCTGTCCAGCTGTAAGATATAAAAGAAACACTGGAGGGTTTGTTGGTTTTGTTCCCCTCCCCAATATCTACAGAATAGTTTTAACTTTTGGCAAAGTTTAGAAAAAACTTTGTATTGCAAGAATTTTTCATCCAACCTGAACTCTTCGGTGTTTCCATCCTTGCTTATCATCATCACTGTCGTCCACTGGGGCAGTTTGTCACAAGACAAAGAGTTTGTAAAGTTCTTTACAGTCTTTTATCGATGGTCTGACCTGTAGGTTGGAAAAGTGTCTGTGCGATGAAGCTTCACTGGGCTAGAAACATCTTCGCCGCGTCAGATGCAAAAAACAGAACAACACTCAGTAAGACACAGGACCTTATTCAGCATTTTATAAAGGACTATGTGAACTACAGATTACAGCCTTTTAATTAAACCTATCCCTGCTTAATCTGCTGCTCCGTCTCGGAAGCATCGCCACTCAGATTTTCTTTCCCAGTTCCTCCAGAACAGAGTTGTACAAACCAAATTAATTTTTTAAAAGTTCTGACTTTGCCTTTTAAATGAAAAATGCACTTTAGCTCACAATATTAGCATCTGTTCTTTTCTGTACATTAGAAAAGGGGAAAAGAGTCAATTCAGAAACCACAAATTCCGACTATGGTGGGAGAAAGTTTTTGCATACAAGGTTTCAGATGCCTCTACCATTCAGTCAGCGAAACACTGCTTCATACATACGGAATTATACAACTCGAAACAACAATTATTTCATATTTCTTTTTCCAGTAGCAACTGAAGCATTTCAAGATTTTGGCAACCTAATCTAATTAGAGGTGCCTGGGGTACCACTGAAGTAGTAGCCCTGACCGATGAACGAGACAAGGACCTCCGTGTCTTTCCTAATTGCAATGCTGGCTGCGTGGCTGGCTTATTTTTCAAAGACTTTTACCCCATTCTCATGACGACAATCTCCTAGGATCCTTTTTTTCCAGTTTAACAAGCAAGCTATTGTTCTAAATATAAAACAAGTGGTTTGTACCCATATCGTCTATTTATCTTGTGTCAACTCAATGCTGAATTATTGTTTTAATAAAGGACTCTATAGTAAGGCACAGTAAGCCCAATCCCCTGATTGTGTCAGAGTGCTGCAAGCAGTCTTGTTCTCGTGTGCCACAGGCTGCCACCAGCAGGTCATCTTCCCATGCCCTAATTTATTGAACAAATTTGAACAGGCATGTAAGTGCTGCTTTTATTATTCATTCCTGCTCTGGAACATTTGCTGGATTTAGCTGGGACTTTTTATGTGCTGCCTGCCCCCTCTAGTGTTGAAAAAAGGAAAAAGGAAAAAACCTAGCTTTTATGATTTGCTGAAAATCAGAGGACCAGAATGGAATATGGCTATAAATGTCAGGGCTGTCAGCGCCTGTAATTTTTAATCACACCTTGTGATATTTCATGTTCTGGAGCTGCCAGTCTCTACAGTTTCCTGCTTTATCAAAAAAAGTAAAATAAATATCTATCATTCATTATTCTTTGAGATACTCCTAATATCTGAGGGGAGGAAAAAAGAAACAAACAAACAAACAAAGACTGCAGAAGTTTTCCAAACCAAGGTGTTTTAACATATCTGCCTAGTGATTTCTGAATGCTTGACGTTGGTAAATGATATCTCCTTGTTAGTACTAGAAAGCCCTGCCAGCTCTGGAGGTTTTCTGCTAAACACAGGTTTACCTGCGGGTTTTTTTGCAGCAGGATGAGGCACCAAGGGCAGGGCTGCCCCTTGGAGCAGCACGCGCCAGCGCTGACCTTCAGGGATGAGAGAGAAACAGCCCGTATCCTGACGGCCAAGCTGAGCTTCACTTCCTAACGCCCCCACAGTGAAGGGAAACTGCTTCGGTCCGTCTTTATCATCCAGATCCTTAATCAAGCTCAGCCTTTGTTCCATATGTTGTGAAAATAAAGTTATGGCAGGTATTGGCTCCTTCCATTCAATACTCCAGGATATCCCCCCTCTGTTAAGTGTTTATTCTGTTTTCTGCCGGCTTTTCTGAGTAACGCCCTGATCCTGACTTCACAACTCATCGATACCAACTTCTGTGCAAACACTAACTCAGCCAATCCAGGTAGCTTAGAGTGGAAGGCTCTGTTCTGAAATACAAATGGGCTTTTTTTTTAAACTCTAAAAACACGCAAGACTACAAGACGCTGACATTGGACCAGCTCCTCGGAGGCACTAAGCACCTGCAGCTCCTACTCCAGAGGGCCCTCTGGGGAAACCGGCACAAAGCAACACCCGTGTGTGGCAGGTCCTGCAGTTTTCACTTTATCTCAGGAGATTAAAGTTCAGCGTTGAAACACGCTCTGAAATAGATGGGCAGAGATGGCTCACGTCAGCGCTCCTGCGAAGCCCGTTAGCCACCCGTCCTGCAGGTGCAGTGGGCTTCCCTTCCGTCTCCCCGTCCGTGCGCCCAGTAGCCACTAGATGTCCCTTGGTGACCATGGAGGGACAACTGGGTGCAGAGACCTCCCCGGGGAGCGAGTTCTCCCTCTCTGCAGCCTGGGGAGGATTTCAGGCATCAGGGGACTGAGCTGGGTGCCCCTTGGGCTGACAGCAAGGAGGGGATTTGGAGAAGACAGCTGCCCGTCTTCAGGCCTCACTGCAAGGCACGGTGGCAGCATTGCAGCTGCTCAAGCAACAGTTTTCTAGAACTACTTATCGTGGCCATTTCCTTTTACTTTCCCTAATTCAGCTGTTTTTGAGAATGCAGTTGTTTAGGTTGAATGTCAGCAAGTACACAAATTGAATAATGAAGACCGCATCATTCTTAGCATGAGGCAGCCGTCCAAAGGAGTGAGGAGCCAAATGGTTATAAGTCTGGCAAAAAAATCAGGTGCCATTAAAAGAGCTTGGTAGCAGGAAGGATTGGGCGACCTTGATAACTGGCCATCCTGTAACAGTAATTTCTCCTTGTTTACCTAAAAATGGTCAGAAAAATTGTCAAATGAAGGATCCCTCTCCAATGGGAAGTAAGAAGAGCACCTCCTGATGACAACCTCTCTGCCAAGTTGTCCATCTTAAGGTGGGGTGTGCCTTTCTCTCCATCAACTAGAGAGCAGTGGCAACTGGCTTAGACCGAACACCAGCCTTCAGCGAGAGGGGCAGATACTGAAATGATTCAACAATGTCTTGATCTGATTTGTGCATTGACTCTTCCCACCGCAGCCCCTTACCTTGCAGACCGTAGAGCTGGCCAGTGCTGTGCTGTCGTGTGATGTGCTGCCAGTAGGCACTGCGGGGCAAGGGCACCATGGTGCTGAGGGACACGGCTCGCTCGCTCATTTTCATCTGAAGCTGCAAAGCAGTAAACTGATGTGAAAGAGACAGTCACGTTTATTGCAAATCCTCCGAGAATAGCACGACCACTGGCTGCAAGGACTTCGAACAATATTGCCAGCACAGCCTCTCCCTCCCTTCCTCTGCCCACCCTACGCGAGCAGAGGCAACTAAGTCAGGGGTTAGTCTCCACGGGCACACACCGCTCGGGTTAGGAAGCCACACTGCTGTTGCACACCAAAGCTCACCTTGGTGCTCCCCCGGTCCGGGGCTAGCACTGCTTCCCCTGAGGGGTGTTTTAACTCAAGCAGCTGAAACAGAAACCGGGGATCAGTGGAAGATAGGAGAGTGCCGGTATGCTCCCCCTTTCGCAGCAAAGCCATCCGAGGGTCTTCCCAGCTACACAAGCAACTTCCCAAAGCTAAATACAGCCTCAGCACATCGAGAACCTGCCTGAAGATGTTTCACATGGGTGAGGACAAGTTGTTCTCGTTAGTTTTGAAGCATTTTCTATTCATCTCCCACCTCCTACAGCTGAGGAATGTGCCAGCTGGATGGCACAGGAGTTCAACACAAGAGATAACTGCATCCTTCAGCTAATTTCCTTGAACGAACAGTCCAGGTATGCTGTGAGGGGAGCACGTGGGCTGCAGTGCACTGCTGGAATCCCCATCTCACACTTCCCCCTCCATACGGTGCCTTCAGCTACATTTTCTTACATAATCACAGCCCCTAGTTACTTATACTATACTTAACACAAAAATATATGAGAACTGACTAAGGCATTTTTTCCATGAATTTAATAAGAGGTATGTGCAAGCTGATAAAAATAATTGGATTTTATCATAAGCTTCGCAGTACAGCTAAAATTCTCCTCCCAAAGCTTGGGAAAACATCGGTTCAAACATACCGAGACTACACTTGACTTTTCTAATTTATAAAGATAGCTTTTTACAGAAAAGTCAGCTTTTACATTGTAGTTTCACAAAACCTGAGGTGAAAGAACCTTTTACGAGAAGATCAGTATAGTTTGGAGCAAAACCAAATGGGCAAAGCAAGCACAGAAAAGAGGTGAGGGCTGGCTGTATCCGAAGAGACCCATTTCCAGGTTATTTAGAGGTGTCATCTACCTTCCACCTCCTCTCTGTACAGTGGACACTGTGCCTGTGATGTGAAGTAAAACAAAACAAAACCAAACCCAGATCAACTCCTGCTCTTAAAACACCCACCTCCACATCAGCTGGATGTGAATCACTGCACCATGCAAGGTTCCACCTACACCGTACAGCGTATTTATTACAGCTCCTTCACTAAAGCCCCGACACCCTTTGCAGTGTCACCACACACATCTCAGCACTATGGAAACAAACAATGATGGATCTTTTACTGGGAATAAAAATCAGCAGAGCATTGTGAGGGTGGCATTTCCTGGCTGGAGATACGTTTTTTGGTGGTTCCGTTTATTGGTGAGTTGGACAGCAAGCTAAGGCAGTTTGAGCAAGAGTTTGGCTGTTAGGAGGAGTGCAAAAAACCAACAGGCTATCTTGGGAGAAAAAAGAGACACAGCTAGAGAAAGATTAGATAAAGACACAGAAAAGGGCCAGAAGGGGTGCCCTGCCTGAACTCAATCAGCAGGGGAAGAAATTAAAAACCCGCAGCTGGAGATAAGAATTAGTATGCTGTGTCCTGAATACACAGCGTTTCATCAAAACACCTCGGACTGAGAGCAAAGGCAGCTTTAATGATGATTGATTTCATTCTCACAATTAACCTACTGTATCTCTGTGGCAACAGAAAGAATGGGAATAACTTGATAATGACCCGGCTTTATGCCGCAGAAGCACCCGGCACCGTAAGCAGGTCAAAACCAGTCAGAATTGATATGCTGGAACATGCATGAGCAAAGGCTGCGAGCAGAGTGCCGGGCGGCACAGGCGACTCCACGTATCATTAATACAACAAATAATTTGTTAACTCGAGGGCACCTAATCCGTAGCTTCTCCCCTCCTCTGCCCAAGGGAGAAGGAGAACGCTGAAACCTGAAAGGAGATCAGGGTCCCCAGAGCAGTTCAAAGGCAGCTCCCTGCACACGCGGCAGGGATGAAGTTATGCTGTCACGCTTAAACCAAAGAGGCAGCAAAGATGTGAGAAGTGGTGAGGGACAACACAGAGCCACCCTGCAGCTCCAGCGGCTATGAGAGATCTGCAGGGGAGCTGCTGTGCCACCTCTGGTAACCTGGATGAGAAATGTACGGGGCTATACTAAGGCAGTTTGCTGGGCCAAAGCACAGCTCTGGGTGAAGCACAGGGTGCGGTTGGTTCTCAGAATTCCTGGGGGCTCAGGGAGGAAAGACTAAATATTTTCTTTCTCGGACCCCACCTTAACAATCAGCAAAACTTGCATTAGGGGCAAAACCACTGTCTGCTAAAAAAACCCCAAACCCCAAACCAACCAACCAAAAAACAAACAAAAAACCCACCCAGAAAACCCCCCACACCAACATTCTCTCAAACTAGCTGTGAACATGGCTCCAAAAGGAAAGAAAATAAAGACAATTTAAGATTTCTTAGGTTTGGTTGGTTTCCTCAGGCTGGACAATGCAATTTTCAAAGATTTTGCAGAACAGCTTGCACTAAACCTTCATCGCAGGTGATTGGAGAAGATTGCACTCACTGTATTTTTGAGGGAATTTTCTTCCCAGTGAAGCCAATTCATGTGATCAATGAAAATCAATTAGAACGATAATTTCTTAAGAAACATTTGCTAAATTAATTATGGAAAAACTACAGATTGGCAAACCAATAAACACAACTTCAGAAATTAGAGGGCGCTAACATATTGCTGCTGTTTTGACTACTATCCATCTTACACTAATACTCAATATTCTTCTCTTATTTCAGAAGTTAATGAGCACCATTTCCACTCTCAATTATGAATCTCTGTAGAAATGGCCAGAGATAATAGCAGGCTCCAGCCTGGACAGATGCACTCGCACGTCAGATGGATGTAGTGCAAAGTGCACACTTGAGTTGCTGAGAAGGGAATAAGAGTCAGGGAATGCTGCCGGTAAACTGGCTGATAATATCTTTCCATGAAGCACCGAGCTTTAACTGCCAGAGCTGGGAAGTTCACTGTTATTACTTCAGCCAGATGTCAGGTTGTAATGTCTTTTCTTCAAGCAACCTGAACTGAGAGCAGGCATAAATGACAGCAGTCAAGCCACAGCGCTGCTCCCGTCAGTTTTCATGGCAACCAAATACACTTGAAAATATAACTTGAATAGATATTTTCTTTCCATTGTCTGGCAACATAAAAGTGAAAGGAAAGAAACAGTTGGATGAGATGAGTTACCAAATGACCAGAATGGCTTCGTGCATCGCTAAGCAAAGCCAGCTCTTTCTTCCCTTTAAAGGAGAAAAGGGAGAGATCTTTGAATTCACTGAAAAGGAAAATAAATGAAACCCACTTGTGAAAGTGTCACAGACTCTGGTCAGCAGATGCTCAGACCTTGCCAGAAAGCAACAGCACATTAACAGGAAGTGTCAGGGTGAGGTTCCCAGCTGAGGAACCACTATCGCATCAATTTTCCACATGCATTTCAAGAGCCAGAGCCAGTTATAGTCACGAACTAAACCAACATACTGTAATATAAAGAGAGCGACTGCTAGGGAGGTGACAGACACATTATAGCCCACATTCTCAACAGTACTTGGCAGCTTTATTTCACTCTATCAGCATGGGACATTCAANTCCCTTTTTTTTTTTTCTTTTTTTGGCACAGGCTCCGGGAGCCCTCAGGCAGCTTAATACCATCGTCACCTCCGTCTTGGATAATCACATCACTGGTGTAGCAGCGGTCGGGATTACAGGAGCAAACAGAAGACGTTCAGTGTAGAATTAATTTCTCACCATCAGCATCTCCTACTTTCTACTTTTATTTACCCTTTCTGTAAATAATAGCTCAAGCTTCACTAATACAAAATTCACACAGGGTAAATAATTCTCGGAGATAGAAACAATATAGACAGCTGAGCATGAAGTACAAGCATTTAAAACGAACTCCTTGTTGATGCGTTCAAAAGCAGAAGAAAAATACAGGGAAAATCAATCAATCTGAACAAGGATGTACTTTACAAATATTTTGTAATCAGCAAAATAAGCCACCCGAGTTCTACACTGATATAACCTCTCCCTAAACTTCTCGATCTGGCTGTCCTTGAACCTCAAGAGAAGCCACCAAGTCTTACTGACTATTTCGGCAGCAGACAACATTTCTATGACAGACTGAGGAAACTCGTATTCAGGGGCATATGGACTCATCTGAAACAATAATATTCCGCTACTAAATTACAAGACTTTCAATTTGCCAGGAATATGTTCTTATCCCCCACTTACCACTCTAGGGTCTATAAAATCAGATTTAGGGGTTGTGGTTGGACACAGTGTTCACGAAGAAGCTTTTAGAGGTTGTGCAGCTGCTCTCTATTGAAATCTATAGCAACTGTGCATCTGTTGAGTCTATTGGCACTTATAAGACGGAAATTTTACAGCACAGCATCAGACATCATCTATTAAAGATGCTATTACATAAATGTAAAACCACCAAATATGAAATTGCCTGTAAGCCTATTCATTATTGTTACTGAACTTATGTCTGTTTTTTGAAAATGAAGTCGTGCTCTCAACAGGTTACTCAATTGCTTCTGATCCTGGTGGGCTACAAATGTTAGCTAGTTATGCTGACTTAGCCTAGGTTAATTTTAATCTGCTTAATTTAGTCACTGTTGAGTACTTGTATCACCCACCCATCTGTCTCAACTTAGATAATTTTGGATATTTTTGAACAAAAACTCCCTTCGCCAACTGGAACTATGAAGTTTTTCGTTTTAAACGAAAGTCAAAACCAGCAAAGATGGTGTTAGATGATACTGTACTGGGAAAGGGAAAAATACCAGTGCAGCTGGCTGCAGAGTTCACCTGCTAATTCTAAGGTTTTTGAAAGAAAGCAAGCAAAGTGTCAAGCCCTTCCTAGTGAACCTGGAAGGGCTGGGAAAAGCATGTGGTCTAAATGGACACAGAGCAGAGGCTGTCACAAGAAAGGCTCCAGGTTAGTACTTCATCCTCACACAGCGCTCTCCCACAGGCTTTACAGAAGTGACCACATTGTAATGACACCAGCCAGAAGTTAACAGAGTAGCATCAACTGAAAACTGGTATATCACACTGTATATACTGTGAAATATATACAAATATATATATATATGAAAAAATACTAACTAGTCTCTTTTCTGTTGAAAGTAAAGACATTGCATGACCCACATCGCCTAGAAACAGACTTGAATTTTCCTCACTTTCCAATTTCAGTTATCCCACCTGCTCTACAAACTACAGAATTACCCATTGCTGAGGCAATCAGTTATCCAGTCCATAAGATTGGTTGGGACACTTGGAAAGAGTTTTCTGTTGCTCCTCCTCTCCTCATTTGCTCCTCCTCATCGGACTGTTATTAAAAGAAATAACTTTCCTATCATGTATTTGGCTTCCATTCTGTCTCAAGTCCAAGAAAGTGGAAGAACAAAAGAAATACAAGTACTCAAGACCATTTGTTCTCTCCCCATTCCCTCAACATCCACTCTCATCTTTTCTTAAGTTTCCACAAGTAGTAGTGGCATTTTCTGTTTCATCCCAGCTGGGTCATCCAGTTAATACTGGGATAACTCATCACTACAACTTATCCCTGAAACCAAGAATTTCAGTAGAATTACGGAAAGGATTAGACATGGGTGTGGATAAGAGCAGCGCTTATGTTTACAATAAGAGAAAGACATAAGTCTTATTGCAGATTACATAAACAAATTACTACTGCCTGGAATAGAGATGTTGTTTATAGCCAGGCTCTTCCACAGTTGTCCATTCTGGGTATTTTACACATTCCAGAAAGCCTGTTATCTGCAGGATACTAATTTTGCTGTCAAAGTCAACCTGTGAGTCTTGGGGTGTAGAGACCAATTGTGATATGGGATAAACAGAACATTCCTTTTCACTCTATAGGTTTCATGAAAAAAAAAAAATTAAAGCTAATAAGATCCTGAAACACATTAGGTGCAAGTGCCATAAAACTGCCTTCCTTAGACATAATGCTTTTGGAGATGCCACACTGTCTGTTCTCAATCTGTATGCTAGTTTTTCATCCTACACTCCTATATTTCCTACCCGTCATGTGTGTCATAAAACAAGTTTTAGACACAAAAAGCACTTGTGGAAAACAGATATCCACTGAGAGATCAGACAAACATCTAGTCCTCCCCCATAGTTTAATCTGAACCATATGACTCTTTCCAAATCATCCTTGGAGTGCAGACAGCAATTAGCAAATGGAAAACTGAGCATGAGCCACACATTTTGCAAATAGATTGATGAGAAATGCTTCCAAACAAACTCATGATGCTGATTAAAGGAACATAATGCAAATGTGCACTGACATGAGTTTACCATCTCTGTATTAATTCACACTTATTGATAGCTTTGCAAACGCAAAAATCAAGGACTATAAGTTTTCCTGTTGCTTTGATTCTTGAAAAGGAATCCCAGTTATATATGCTGCCCTAAATATTAAAATCAAGCAGAATTTAATAAGAGCAATAATCAGACTGCTTACTGTCTGTGAATCAAAACTTAAAATCACATTGAAGAAACATATTGTTCATTGGTGCCCAATGTGAAATAACAAGGATAACGAGCAGCCATACCATTGAACTTTTCACACTCTGCAGCAAGCGCTCGTGTTGTTCTGCTATGGCCAAAGCAGCCGAGTGAACCTTCTGATAGATTGCCTCCCCATCTCTGGTCTGAAAGATGAATAGTCCTTCTCCTGTGTCACACATCCTGCCAAAGGAAGAACAGAAGGGATCCAAGAGTGAGATTTAGGTTGCAGATCACCATGAACAAGCAAAACTTTACCATGCTGCTCTAAAAGCGCTATCGCACAAGCCGTAAGAAAACAGAGGTTGTTGAAATATGGAACGAAGTTATCTAAAAGTCTTTGCGTATGGGTCTTACCACCCCTGGTCTAATCTTACTATTTTAACCCATATTTGTATTGCTCTCACCAAACAGGGACTCAGCTAACTACCACTGAGCTATCATAAGTGCCTAAGCTCTAGAGAGCTCATGCGCAAGACCCAGATTTTTAATATTTAGTCCCTATCTAGGATCTGTGCCAGGCAGGATTAATTTGTCTTCCCTTTTCAGACTTTTAACACTGCCTGTCATGGGTTTTGCAGAGTTCTGTCTTCCACTTGAAACAACAAATACATATCCTCAGCATCGCAATTGCACTGTCTTATCATGGCTAATGCACGATCAGCTAAATAAAAATGTATCCTTTTCGCCCCCCGAGAGGACTAAACTCTGCAGTAATATGGAGGATGGACATTTAAATGCCTCTTCCCTTTCCAGATAAGTTAATCGTATGATCTGTTTCTATTTTACTATTGTAATTCTTTAATATGCTTCTCTAAAATAATGCATCCGTATCCCTTAGAAAGGATTTGATAGTTTAGTTCAATAAAAAAGTGCTCCAACTTCAGCCACACAAAGACTTCAACTCATTAAGACTGAGCTGCAGGAAGCAATACAGAACAACATCTCTAAAACAAGGAATGGCATTCAAATTTCTTATAAAACCATTTGTCAAATAGATGGAAACCAGGAATATAATCAATGGAAAACAGCAGTCCCTTCATCCATTACTTTAGTTTGCTTTTGGGAAACAACTTGGCACTCGCTGCTCTCAACTTCAGACTCCACTTCTCCTGGTACAGAACCCATAACTCTGTGCCCAAAGGCCCACGTTGTACAGATTCCGAAATGATGTTCACCCCTTCCTCCCAGATTTGTCCATCCAATTCTCTGGCTCATATAACGCTTTATTTAAGAACAACCCTATACATTAATACACAACGCTGTCAGCCTCCACCCTGCAGTCCCCTGGGATACCACAGCTCTCCCACCCCCATCCTCAGGCATTTTTATTTGGCAGCTGTTTCCATTCAAGCTGCAACCTGGGATTAGGAGGGATTTTTATTTGGTTTTATATTTGTTTCATTTTTTTAAAAAAATTTTTTTTAGCAGAGGGTACAGACTAGCCTCTGTCTGAAGATAAGCTCTGATGTCCTTCAACAACCTTCAGAAGTGGTCCAGAGCACCACCCAGCACCACCGAGGAAAGCAACGCAATATAGCGAACACACACCTACCTCCCTGCTTCAAACGTGAACCAAGATGGGTCCCGTCCGTAGCGTCGGAGGGCACTTAATGGCCAAGAGATGAGTTTTACTCTGGGATTCTGGATGTCCCAAAGACAGATATTCTCAAATGTTATCTGCAAGGTACATTCCCCATGCACATCTAAATTAGGGGATGGCATCAAATACACATTGAATCTCTCTGGGAGAAAAACAAAAGGTTAGTCTAAAATCCCTGCCCATTAAATGTAGAAGTCATTAAAGGAATTTCCTATTTTCCACCTCTATTACAAGATCTTATTTCCACTTTGAACAATTAATTCAAAAACAAAGACTCAATTCCATCCAATAATTCAATAAACTCCATGTTTGGGGCAGTCAGAATGCTGCACTCAAAGGGTGTCAAACATTTGTGCATGCATTCAGATACCAAAGAGAACTGCACCATCATAATCCTGCTATTTGCAAACAATTAATAAAACTGTGTGCATGAATAAATACATTGTCATTGCATTTGTGCATGTAATTCGTTAATTTGCATAGGAAAGTGAGGTAGCCATGGGCTGAGGTTTTGCATGCAATTACTACTACTCATTGTTTGCTTTACAACGTTGCCAAAGAGCCTCAGTCACAGACCGAAACTGTTGTACAGACGTCATACAAGAAAACACACAACAAAAGATGGACCCCATCTCCAAGAGAAACTAACTTGTCTGAGAAAGAAAAATGCTATTCCAAGATAATTCTAGTTACCTTACTTATTCTCTCCGGTAGCAATTAAAAAAAAAACCATGAGCCAAAAAAAAACCCCTGAACAAACAAAAAAACCCCCACAAAACAGGAAGGAGGGCTTAGAAAAACAATATTGCACCAAATTATTTCTGATATTCATATGCACAGTCCAAAAGACTTTAAAATAATGCAATTAAAGATTTAAAAGGTCAACATTTATGTACCTACCGCTCTGCTCCCTCTCTACTCCAGATGCCAACAGGTCAGGCTCTCCAAGACTAATGTCGTTAATTCGCGTTCCAAGACACTCCATCTGCAGCACCTTGCACCACTCATCTGCCTCAAGTTCTGTATAAATGCCCAGAACATCTGTGTGTAGGTATAATACATCCATAATTTCACAATTAATGCTCTCATGTTTTCTAATGTCCATTGCCATTTTACCCACCTGACTCACAAGCAAAGGTTTTCGATGTGTCATCATTAAAATAAATCCCAACAGCATGCTTCTTTGTGCTTTTTGGCATTCGTAATATATTCTTCACATTATTGAGCTCTGTGACCTGAAAAAGCACAATTTGGAGTTTTAATTAGGACCTTGAAAAGATATATATCCATTATTGACTGGAGAAGGAGAGAAAAGAATTAGATCATGTTGCAAAGGACAGAGAAAAGGAGAGAGAGCATGAACATGCCTATGATTGCTCTTAAAGAAATGCAGCCTTGACACGAATCACCTTAGACAATCAACTTGAAGACCCTGGATGATGAAGCAGCCACGTCCTCCAGTTCTCTCTTGTCTGTACGTGCAACATCATCTGAACAGGATTTTAGCCAAGAGGCAGGTAGAATCAAAGCTCACTCCAGTTTGAGAAATACTTACGTGAAGGACATGAGAAAGACCAACCTGATGTAGCAGAAGCAAACAGCGATGAAGATAAAAATCTAAAGGATTCACCCGTTTGGAGGAGCAAGTCCAGTTCCAGTACAGCTTTCATCGTGGAGAACAAAACTGTAAGAATAGTGAAAAGCTGCCCTCTAAATTAGTTTTTGATGAAAAGTTGAGGATTCGTTAGAATGGTCCGCTTAAAAATAAAACCACAGTTTTAGTCATTAGAAAGCTTTTTAACTTTAAAGATTCACAGACTTGTAAACACAAATTTCTGTTGCTTGGTTGCCAAAAACTGATTGGAAAAATAGCTCTCACGCCAAAAAAATATGTATGTTATCTGTTCTGATCATGTTATCTGTTACCTCGTATACAGCTTTAGTACATACATACTACTGTTGCTTCATATTTCTAACATCCACTTTTCACCCTCGCAACCATAAGTAACGCTCCTAAATTTAACTGAGGAGGAATTCTTCATTATTTAAATTCCTTTTAATATAAAGATTCACACCCAGACAGGGAACCAGGAAGTTATATTTCAATATTCATTATCAGAAAACATTTCATAGATTCTTTTACATGGTAGGGGTTGAAGAGAGAGAGAAAGAGGGGGAATTTAACAGAAATGTTCCCAAAGCTGTACAACCTAACAACTTTGCTACTTTGGTCTCATTAGTCCTGTGGAACAGTCTCATATCAAACTGCGTCAACTCTAAACCAAGAAATGCAGCAATTGTCTTACAGAGAAGACTCGGGAAGCGTAAAGCGTTATCAGTGCTGTCGGGTCCAGCAACAAAACCCACTCCTCTAGAACTTCTTGGGTTCACCAGCACACCCACTGCATCTCTCTGGCCCCTCATCCTAAGTCACTTCCTTCTTGGAGTCAATTCATTGCCCGTTCCCTTCCAGCAGGGCAGAGCAGACAGCCAAAACCACATTTTCAAGCAAGACCCCTGAAAAGGTAATCCTACTGTGAATGGAAGGAACAAAGAGCAGTTGGTGGGCAATGCCTCTCCAAAATAAAAAAAAGCAACACATCCAATGTCCGGAAAGTCACTCTAGGGGCAGCAGCAGAAGGAAATAACGGAAGGAACATCCCATGGGGAACACACCAAAGCTTCTGCATAGCTGCCAAATTTAAAACTTGGGTTTTTATAGCCTCCAGGTTCAAGATTTTGAGAAGTGTCAAAACCAAGACTTCCTAACTGTGTTTAATTTTGCATGAGCATTTTTCACTCTTCCAGGAAATCCTGTAATGGAAGCACATCCCCCAGTGCTAACAAGACACCAACAAACTCGTTGTTAAATATGACAAATCTGTCATAACCTATTCCCGTCGTGCTCAGCACATGACAGGTCAAGCACAAATTGCCAGCTGTCAAGTTCAACTCTCATATATTTTTCTCATATGCCAAGAAAGGATTCAAATGCAAGAAGAAAAAAAGAGCTAGACTTTTTCATTCAGGACAGCAACCACCATTTATACTGAGCACATTGACATTTTCTGCAAGTGAACGTGCTAATGAAGTTTTGTACCTACAAGTACAAAAGTTAGCAGAAGCAGAACGTAGCCATACATTCTGGTAACGAATCATTTGTCTGTCTAGGATTTGTTCTAATGGAAAGCTTATTTCTTAAAATCAGGCATGCCGCACTCCTACTGCTGGATATCCCAGTAATTGTCTCTAGCGTGATGAATCCTGAGGATGCTGTGACAGGGCTCGGTAAGGTCATGAAAGGTCTATACTAGTCAGGGAACAGCACACTGCCTCTCCATGCTGGCTCAAGAGCCAAAAGCACTTTCAGCAGTCAGGAGGCTCAGGAGTACCGACTGGTCAGCCCCTGGTGATGGGTAGCACGTGCTGCCTCAGCCCCTGGCAGGGAGACATCCCGCATCCTAGCGAGGGAGGCAAGGGACACTTGACCGTGTGGGAGGCTGCTAGCTACTGCACAGGGCTGGGAGAGAAAAAACAAGCAACCAACCCAAACAGTATCGCTAATGACCCTGTGTTCAGACTGAGTCATGCACCTCCAGGCCAGAGAGCAGCAGATGTTCGTAATGCTGCTGGGTATGTGAGGAGGACAAGATTAAAATATTTGCTGTGTCTGCCTACACTAAAGGCAAGACATTTCTGATCACTGCTTCTTTTACTATGACTCCAAACTTGTACATCTTACCTTCACCTGGGTGGTAGCGGTAGGTGTCCCAGCATCCCTAAGACCACACTTTACCCCCCAGGTTGTCATGTTTTATTCTCATTAGGGCTGCAAGCTGCAACTACTGCCCAATCTCCCTACATGAGCTCCTGCAGTCTCTGCATCCCTGGCACAGAGTATCTATCACCCGTTTCCTCTCATTTCTGTACTACTAGAGTCATCCTGTACTTTCCAGTCTCCGCACTCCAGTCTCCAGCTCACCCCTACCCACCTCAAGGCTTCCAGCCTTGCACACTGTTGCTTATGTGTCATATCCACATTGCAGCTCTAGGACTGCATCATCTCTGAACCCAGCCACGGGGACTGAGATTTGCTCCTGCCAATATCTCAGATACCTGTGGTCTCCCTCCGGTCTAGGGCTTCACATCGGAAGCAGTTCATCATTCCAACAAGACCTACCCAGCACACAGAGTAGGACAGAAGCCACAGACATGTCTTGCAATCAAGAATTTTCTTTCTTTAGGTCTCCCAGTCAAGAAAAGTTTCACCTAAAGTTACACAGCAGCTCTTCCTCAATCCTATGACCCAGCACAGCAATGTCACTTCTCCTCCCACCGAGTGAGGACAGCCACTTTATGCTACAGTCACTTCAGTGGACCATTAGGGAGTTGTGTAAAACTCAAGGTGTCCAGAAGTATGGTGGCTGGGTGACTTGACCTCATGACAGTAAAACTCACAACGCCTGCGTTCCCCTTTAGAAACAACTAAACACAAAAAAAGCATGAATATAATGGCTTTATTGTTTTGGAGTATAGCAATGATTTTTTCCTTATCATAAATTCCTCTCAAAAGCCAGTTAGTTACTGCAGTAAAGTACTTCTTTGTAATCTCAAATGCAGAGTAATATATTCCAATAGAGATTTTACAAGGATCAGCTCATGCTTGAAATCCCAAAGTTCATCCTTCTAAACAGAAAAATTTGTTTTCATTTGAATATGTCTTCTCCTACATTTGCTTTTTATTACTGCACTCCCTCTAAGCATACCGTGCTATGAAGAAGACAATGCAGATTATCTAAGACATTATTTATCTCTTAGCCTTCACAGTATTCACAGTGGCCTATTTTGCTTTTCTGGGATATTGACCAGCAGTTAATTCCTCTCTCTAGGTGAAAACCCTCCCTAAGCCAACAAAAGAGCAGAGGATGAAGACAGAGAGCACACGAGTGTGCCACTGACCTGGGTGTTAGTGCAAGGGCAACTCAGACTGATGGGCTTTTCCCTGGGTCTACAGGGTGGGTGTACAGGGAAGAGAGGAAGGAAAAAGGGAGATGGGGTAAACATGAACAACTTAATTATATGAGGATTTTTTTTAATGTGTTTATAAAGGTCTATCCTAAGTCCCCCTTCCTCATCACTTTGCCTCTACCTCCAAGCACTATATGCTGGGAGAAGGGAGGAGGGACAGGACAAGGACCCAACATAAGTCTGCACACTGCAGCAGTGTGCAGTAAGTCAGGTGCTTCCAGGAATCACCTTATGCCCTGTGTGAATGCAGACTGCCTGCACTGCAAAGCACAGCAGCCATGTACCAAAAACACATTCCAAGAGCCCTGGCTCACAGCCTGGTCAAATAAAATTGCAGGCGATTTCACCCCTTGGGCGATATCTTGAAGAAATACTGAAATCAATAGTATTGTGTCATTAATTTCACTGATCATCAAATCCTTTGTAACTCATGTTTTAGCTCTGAACTGGGGAAAAAGGGTATTTATATTTGGAGAAATGCTAGCTACATCATTTGGCAGCTCCTGGGTTATTTTGTGCTGCACTGACTGCTTGAGCGCTCTTGTATAATGGCATTTCACAGAGCACGGTCTGAAAGTCTTCACATGCATCTGAAGATTGCCTGATGGCATTTGCTTCTGTTGAGCTTCACAAGCTGACACCAAAGCATCTCCCTTTGAAGTGTGACAGACAGGTAGCCCCCATTTCTGACCTCTGACCCAGGTCCAAATCTCTACAGTAATACGCACACACACACACACTAGTCTCTTCCCAGCTGGTTTCAGACTAAGTTTTTCTTCAGTACCAGACCTAGCAGACACAGGGAGAATAACAGACAGACAAAATGTGGCACTCTGGGACTCTCTGAAGTCAGTGGCACAAGCGATAGCATGCAGAAGAGTCACTTGAATTCAGCCTTTCAGCTCATGCATGCCTTCTGCCCTGGATACAACCTTGTGGCACCTGATTTTTGTCTGGCAAAAATATACTCAGTAAGCAGCTGACCTCTCTTCCCTTTTGGGATTGAGCCGCTGAAGTTGCCTTCACCTTTCAGAGGTTCAGAGGTACTCCAGTATGGTAACAGCCCTTTCTGGCAAGATGCAGCTTTAGCCAAGGAGCTATTCCTGCTGCCAAGGCTCAACAGTGCACCCACGCTCCTGAGGGAGAAGTTGTCTGAAGATCACTTGATATTTGACCTGCTGTGTTACGCAGCAAGGTGCTTCAAAATGCCATCATTACCCCAGGTGCCTGAACAGCCTTCCTGTTGCGCACCCTTACGCAACAGACGGTTCAAATTGTCTGGCACATATGCACTGAACAGTGGCAGGCTGCTAACATCCCCTCCACCACGCTTTTGGAAAGGAGTCAGGAGCAGACACCAAACACCTGCAAATATTTGAGGCTGAAGTTTTCTTTTTTTGCATTTTTTAAATAACTCTCCTCCTGCCAGGCTCTTGCAAAACAGTGTTTTCATCATTAGTTTAATTCACATATGTTTTACTTGTCCGAGATTCATAAGTAATGTACAGTTATAAACTTAATTCTAAAAAGGTGGATAAACCACAAATATCAGACCTAAGACAGTATTAACAGAGAAATCACAAGAAGAACGATATTTTCTTAGGGGTTACAGACCTCCCTTTGCATACTTCTCCCCTCCCCTTTACTTTCAAGCCTCCTTTATGTTACGATGACAATCCATATAATTGAAATACATTTCATTAGATTAAAAACTAAAATACTTGCAGAGCTGTGCGGTAAGAGAGTTCTGAACCAGGAGCAGGGATTAATCATTCATTTCCCAACCGACAGTACAAGCAGACAGAGCTTCACCCTGACTAGATAGGCAAAAATTCTTCCATCTCTCCCATTCCCTTCAAAAACACGCCAAACACACAGTTTAGTAAAAGTGGTCTTTAGCATTCAAACTATTGTTTGAATTAGTACATAATTCTCAAATATGGGTAGCCTTTCAGCGTACAACACAAGGGAGTATATTTATTACCTACACAACTGCCACATTCAATGGTTTTCAAGTATCTTGTGTTTTAATCTTAATTAAGGACTTCATGCTCTGTCTTGGCTTCCTGAAAATTCCCCCATGATGAGTACAGGTAGAACACTTCCCAGGACACACCAGGGGAACATTTAATGGAAACTGCTGCTGCTATTCCAGCCCAGTCCTGCTTATAAGATTTGCCCGTACATATCTAACTTGCTACGTATACGTAACATACTAAAATTGGATATAGTTTTAAAAATATTTATTAAAATATATATATAAAACCTACAGCCATGCCTATATCTCCCTTTCTTCAGTGGGAAGAATCATCAGCTGCTACTTTTCACTTGCTCACATACAGAATCGCACACACTGGCCATAACCCCGCTGTAGTCCAACACTGGCTTATTCAAAGAAGTTAAAGCCAGGAACAACTACCAGATTTAGAGATTCAGTTTTTACCATCCCTCTCAGAGGCTGCTCCCTCACTCACAGCGTCAGTGGAGCCATGCACAAGATATGTCCTTCCATATGAGGTTTAACAAGGCCAAGTGCCAGGTCCTGCACTTTGGTCACAACAACCCCGTGCAACGCTACAGGCTTGGGGAAGAGTGGCTGGAGAGCTGCCCGGCGGAAAAGGACCTGGGGGTGCTGGTCGACAGCCGGCTGAACATGAGCCGGCAGTGTGCCCAGGTGGCCAAGAAGGCCAACGGCATCCTGGCTTGTATCAGGAATAGTGTGACCAGCAGGAGTAGGGAAGTGATCGTGCCCCTGTACTCGGCACTGGTGAGGCCGCACCTCGAGTACTGTGTTCAGGTTTGGGCCCCTCAGTACAAGAAGGACACTGAGGTGCTGGAGCGTGTCCAGAGAAGGGCAACGAGGCTGGTGAAGGGTCTAGAAAACAAGTCTTATGAGGAGCGGCTGAGAGAACTGGGGCTGTTTAGTCTGGAGAAGAGGAGGCTGAGGGGAGACCTTCTCGCTCTCTACAACTACCTGAAAGGAGGCTGTGGTGAAGCGGGTGTTGGACTCTTCTCCCAAGAAACTAGCAATAGGATGAGAGAGAATGGCCTCAAGTTGCGTCAGGGAAGGTTTAGATTGGACATCAGGAAGAATTTCTTTACTGAAAGAGTGGTTAGGCATTGGAACAGGCTGCCCAGAGAGGTGGTGGAGTCGTCAACCCTGGAGGCGTTCAAAAAAGGTGTAGACGTGGCACTCCAGGGCCTGGTTTAGGAGTCATGGTGGTGTTAGTTGATGGTTGGACTTGATGATCTTAGAGGTCGTTTCCAACCTTAATGGTTCTATGATTCTATATGGACAGACACATACCTGCCCCACAGATTTGCAGTGAGCCTCGCTGCATGGCATTATAGTGAAGATAGCAAAATATCCTGACAAGTTAGTTCAATTCTTTCAAAGCCTCAACCTAGACATCTCATTCATAGTAAGTGATAGTATTCATTAAAATAAATGTTTAACAGCCAGTTATTAGCGGAGTGGTCATACTTTAAACATTTAATTTGCTACCAATACAGTTTTGCATTAGCAAGCCTGGAAAACAATTACAAATTACACAATTCAATTTTCCAAATGGATTATTCCATAACTAGACAGAAAGACTGTTTAAATTACTTCTGCTGTTTCAAGGCAAGATTAATACAATCGGATTAAAATTTAGATCCCCTCGAGGAATCAGTACATTCCTGCCACCGGTATGCAATTAGTTGGTTTTGTATTGGAATATTAAGGATTCTTCTGGCACATTGCAAAGTCAAAAGTCATTTGGAGAAATAATAATTTCTTCCTTCCTCCAGTATTGTTTTGTTAAAGCATGTGGTAAGTTGTGGTTGATTATTTACATTTACCAAGTGAAAACTAGACAGCTACCCGAAAGGCAACCCTCTGTGTAGATTTTGTAGCCTGGATCCTAATTTTTTTCTCTCCCTTGTGGGACCAAATGAACTAAGTGGGCAATTTGCTTTGCATCTGCAAATTTCCAGTTCACTTCATAAGCTACAGATGACTGTTCTCAGATGACCTGTATTTTAGGAGACTTTAACCTTTCCATGTTTAAAAAAATAGAACAAGATTAGAAAGTATTTAAAGGTCAGTATTATTAAAGAAAAAAAAAGTACTTATTTCTTTTGTTGTTTTAAACTTTGAGTGGCAAGAATGTCAAAATTCAGCCTCTAGTGCAGGGCTGCAGAAGAGGACACATACATCACGCATTCAAATGCGAACAAACTGGACCCCCCAATACGACAGAACCGCCACTGAGACACCTCAGAAACGCTGCTCGTGACCCAGACTTCAAATGGATAAAGGAGAGACTTTGAGTGGGTAGAGGTGCCAAGGAGATGTTGTACAGTCTCAGTCCACAGCAGCTCAGCTTCAGTGACTGGTACCACCACGGTGCCAACAGAACAAACGCTCTGGACAGGCTCTTTCCGCTAATAAATCAAAGCAATATTTGCACTTTAATTCATCACAGGAAAAAAAAAAGTAACAAAATGAAACAATTTAACACTTCAGTGAAGGAGGCAGGTGCTATTGAAAAATTAGCTCCATTCATCATTTTTCTTTTTCTACCCTTTAGAGTTTTATGATGGATTAAACCTTTCCTGAGATTGATGGGGTAAGTGGGGGCTCCTCCATTTTCTAGACTTGATGCTGCTTTCAACAGCGTTTGAGAATCACTTCAGAACCCAGGTAGGAAGTTAATGACCATACTTCTGAAACACTGGTAATCTGTAAGCAAGGTTGTCCTCTTACAGTATCATCTATCAGACTGAACTGCGTTTGTCCTTAGATTCATTAGCACAAGCTTATGACACAGTGACACTTGACACGTTAACAGGACTGGCTGGGCTTCTCATTTGTAGGGTTAACTTTATTGTCAGAGACGGCGAGAAGCAGCCTTCTGTCCAGGAGGGACAGAATTAGAATAGTCACAGAAAAGCGTCTACGCACCATCAAGGTGTTATGACAACAGTTGCTCTTGCTGACCAAATGTACATCAAGACAACAGCAATGACTATCCTGGACTTCTGGATGATGTCTTGAGTACCAAAGTCCCATTAATATCATACACCAAAAACAGGTGACAAGTAGCGTTAGTTGAAGACTCTGCCATATTAAGCTGTTTGTTGGGTTTTTTTAATCAATAACTCTGCTTTTTATAAGAATCAGTTCAACTATAGAGCAGTATAGAGCACCAGTGACATGTTCTTTTTCAACACCTCATATTTAATACTGTTAGAAGCTGCACCATTCACCACCTTAGAATTTCACACATTTACAAAGATTATTTAAAAAAGGAACTCATTTTTATCCACCTGTGCTCTTTGTAAGTTAACACATTTTAGCCAGGAAATGCTATTTAATATTCATTAGCTTCCTTTCAGTAAGGTTCATTAAAAATAAAAAGGACCTGTCAACCTGTATAGCTGATGACTCTAGAACTAGAAAACAGCCTCATTTACCATCACAGTGAAAAAATGGGGACACCACAGAGCCCCACTGCCAAATAGCAGAACTGTGTGACAACCTACTGTCCTGGGCAATCACATTTAAACTGCTCTACTTGATTAGCACTGCTTTGTCACAGAGTGGCAAAGAGGAGTGATAAACGTGGAGAACAAATGCTGACGGCAGTGTTCCCAGGGTAGCTCCCACAAAAGGCAGCGAGATCGCTGCCCAGTCGTCCAGCCTGTCTGCACCCCAGTGGCTCTCAGCAAGCTCATCCATGGTGTCCAGGCTGACGTGGTGCTCGGAAGAAAGATCTGTCCGTTTCATACAGGAGGACTACAGGCTTTCTGGCAGAACCCTCAGCAATGCACCCTGTAATTTGGGTCTACATACCTGGGATCTGAAGCAGACAGACGTTTAGGGGAAGGGCTCAGAGCATGGGAGCTGGCAGCCTAGCTCAGCAGGTCCAAGACACCAAAAAACCATAGAAGCTCAGACTGATCATCTCAGGCATACTCAGCATAAGATTCAGACCCCAAGACACCACCCTCCAATTCCTGAAAAGGAGACTTAGGATATAATCTATCACTTCACTCCAGCTGGAACCAGTGCTTTCAGGAGTGCACACTACATTCAAGTGACCTGCATTCAAGTTTGTTTTACTCCTCCAAAAGTGACTGATTGTGGAATTTGACCATTGTTTATTCCTGTCACATAAGCTACCAGAGAAATCCAGATACTGAATTCATAGAAGAAGCAATAGTTTAACATTAAGTAACTGTTAACTATAGGCTAAGCTTGACTTAAAGCTGAAAATCCCTCAAAGCTAGTGGGACTTTCTATGGTGCTTTGGTCTGCAGATCCAGATGTAGGAAACTGCCATTAGGTTTCATATGCAACAAGTGCTAACCTACAGATTTTCTTGAAAAAAGAGAAAAAAAATCCAGCCTCGTTTAGATTTGTCATGGATTTCACATCCATTACCTAATCTGAACTTCAGGTCAGCATGTGCTGCTGATATATTGCATTAATACAATGGAAGAAATACAGATTTGCATCAATAATTGACAGAGCCATACTAATAAAAATGCAACATTTCACACAAAGCTGGAAATTGTCTTATATACACTGTGCAACCCTCACACATCAAATTAAAAAAAATGCACTCCTCATTACTTTTGAAAGTTGCTTAATATAAATTTGAATGAACTATTTCTGGGCATGACTTCCTACAAATAGCCACAGGTTTTATGACCAATCAATTACAAATTACATGGCATGTAGACAGCCAAGTCTGAATTCAGATTCAGTATTCCCTCAAGATCTCCTCCTAGATGTATGGCAAAGTGAGTAAGTGCAGATCAGCCTCAAGCTGAGCTGTGCTCGCCAACTCCTAGGAATTTATGCACATAATTCCTAATCTTCTAATATATTAAGCTTTTGCCAACAATGATTATAAATTTAAAAGTTTCTTATTTTCATCTCCATGCCCAGGAGAATTACAGATGTAAATCCTCAGATGAATATGAAATATGCACATAACTCCAGAGAAGTGATTAGAGGGGAAAACTTCATTCTTTTAATACCAGTGAATTTAGCAAAGGTTTTCACATCATCACTGCAAGAATAATCTGCACGTTGCCCTTCATTTCTGTAGCTGTCTACTGCCTTCCCACAGATGCAAAATCCTAGTAAAATGGGAACCTCTAAGTACCCAGCTTTTTGAATTCACACGTTACCTTGGATGGTTGTTACTGTAATTATGAAGAGTAGTAGTCATTGCAAAGTATTTCAGATCTGATTTTAAAGGGCTGAGGAGGGAAAAGGACATCTTCTCTGAAAAGAAAGTCATTTTCCATTAGCTTAACAACCTGTTTGCTACAAAGCAGAAAACAGAACACTTAGTCTGCCTCTACTTCACTGAATGAAGGAACATACAAGTGGGTTTGGACGTCGATAGTAAAAACAGTTCCAATTTTCAGGCCAATTAATACATGTCAACTTCAGATTTTACTCGATTGTACATTAAAAAAAAAGTCTGAGAAACAACCATATTACCAAGTCTTACCTTGTGATAGCATCTAAAGTAAGCAGCTCGTTCATCTGAGAATTTCTCCAGCCTCTTTGGCCCTTTGCTTGAAGCTTTTTTGAATACTAACCAGCATCTCTGGTAAATCTAGAAACACAAGAGAGTAAACTTCACATCTCCAATGACTTGAATATCACTAATATTTGCATAGAAGTTAAATGCATAAATCAGCCGTTGCTCTGGAGCTACAATTAATGACTCTCGGTAGCTTAGACAAAACATAAAATCAAGCTAACAGATAGTTACATCCTATTTCTTCTGAATTACGAGACAATCAGAAATTCTTATGAAGACAGTGCATGCTCGCATGAAAGGTGCTAGGAAGAAAGAGCTGTGATTATGCTTGCATATGCAGGGCTTTCTAGGAAACAGCTTTTTAAAAGTAAAGTGACACACTTTTCCATGGGGATTTGTTACTGGTTCCAGTCTTGCATGCTTAAGACAGACATGAAGAAAGCTTGAGCAAACAGGTAGGAATGGACCTTCCATCACACAAGTATGAGAGATAAAACTCTAAGTGTATATTCTACGTAGAAGGGTAAATAAGGGTACATAACGGAGAAGGAACTGAATTACTGGGTAATTAAAAAGATCATTTAACTGTAGAACCCAGGACCATTCTGACAACAGGCGTTTTACTTTCAAGGTCCAGTTGAATTTAAATTCAAGTCACTTGGGGCAGACTCTGTCTGTGCAGGGTGGTTAAAGAAACACCTTTCCATCTACAGCATTAAGCCACTTCATCTCTCAAACTTCTGTCACCATTTCTTGAAATCTTCCCACCTATTCTTTAACTGTGGTGCACTTTCTACCATCCTCTTACATTCAAAATCATAACTCTCAGCTTAGATAACATACTGGCTGCATAGAAGCAAGGATTATAAGCCTTGCCAACTGTTCACAGCCTACGTTTAATCAGTAATTCCAAAGTAACACCTAGAAAGTTAGAAATAAAACAAAACTGCCACTAAAATTAGCGTGATTTCAAAGGAAAAGTAGTCTGATCAGCCATTATCAAGTAGTTCACAGCTCTGACAGAGCTCCAACGCAGCACAAATTCACTGGAGCGATCAGTGATGAGAGCCATCAAAACATCTTGCTGCCTCCAGCTAAACCAGCACCCAACAGGTAACCAGCAGACAAGGCAACTCCATCCCTTGAACCCTTGATGGGTTTCTAACCAATGTATTCAGCACAAAACAATTATGCCCGTGAAAAGGATCTATAACTTCATTTCCATGCCCAAAACCGATCGTTAGTTGACTAGCTGTGCTTCTTTCACCAGCTTTTAGCTTTTTCTATAAAGATGTTCAGGGAACCTCATTATTCCCCCCAGCTTTATTATTCTGCCTGACATGCGGGCACTCGTACTTCTGTCCCACTTGGCTGCAGAGGCATTTAGCATATGGACAGGCTGCTCTGATGCCAGGCACCAGCTGAACCTATCAAGATTTTCTTCCAATTTTCCAGCTTATTGGCCACTCAACCTGTTCTGTTTAATGCAAGGGTTTGAATTGAATTGTTCAAGAATTACTAGACACTGACCAAAATGAGAGCTCACCACCAAAAAAGCAATTCAGATATGCACCCACTTCTACTGGAAGAGACTTTCTACATTTGCCTTCTGAAAATCTCGTTTGCTGGGCCCAGATAACTTCATCACGCTTGACAAGAAAAACACTCCAAAACCCCAGCCAAAAGAGATTGTCAAAAGTTTGAGTATTCAGCCCTTTTGCGTTTCAAAAACCTATCATTTTAACTTTAGCAATTAGAAGCCCATCGAAGAGAACAGAATCCTTTTGGTAATGCATTTGCCATTATACAACACTCACGAGGACAACTACGACATTATGATGTCCTACTCAGACCATTTGCACTCAGAAGCACTTCTCTGGGTCAGCAAGCATCTCAAAGCTGTAGCTGCAACAGTGAGCTCAGCAGCACACAGAATTAGGGGCAGAACAGGAGAGTAACATTCTAATACAAATAAGCAAATAAAGTTTTGCTTTGCCTCCAGCTGGGCACAGATCCAGGATGGTTATCGCCCTTCCAAATGCTGCTAAGAGCATAAGTACTATTAACAATCAACTCCAGTCAAGCATGGTAGATGACTATAAGTTGGTACTACTGGAATTTATTACTGCAGTTCAACAATGACTAATTCAAGACTAATTCTTAGATTTAGATCAGAATCAGGGCACAGCTGGGAGGAAAAAAAACCCACCACCAACAAAAACCTCTTACATGTAAGTACCTCCAAGGACACAAAAGCCAAATCAGCCTACAATATAAATACCGGTCTTTGAGTTTTGGTTCCACTCCCATATTACAACAATTCTCTAACAAAAGAGTCCCAGGGTTAGAATACATTATGCCAGTGCCCCAGGACATCATCATCACGACCCAAGGAACTACACCTATAAAGAACAAATGGTATTCATGATGCTAACTTGAGCAAACTGGAGGAAAGTCAGGTCATGAAGGTCCCTCCCCTGAACTTCTTTCTCCTTCTGTATGAACTAGTCAGCTCTCTCCTCTTAGGGAATCTCTAGGCAGAGAGATTCTACGGCAATAGTAGTTTAAAGTAGAATAAAATATTTTGTTTTGATTACAGACAATGAACAATTTTTTGCCTGAATATACAGTTTGGAATCCCATTAATGTTAGTGATCTGATGGTTAACTCCTCTCTGCTGAGCTTATATAGACAAACTCAAAAAGAAGATACATCTACTCACTTGAAACATGCTTAGCACCTTCAAAAACGAGATAATGGAGCCATCAACAATGGGTACTATTATCACAGTCACATTTCTATGCTCCCATGACACATATATCCCACAGGTGAACATCCAGCACCATCTTAACTGAGCATAAACTACACGATACCCTAAACCCCTAGCAATAAAAAAAGGGGGTTGAACTAGATGACCTTTAAGGGTCCTTCCAACCCAAACCATTCTATGATTCTATGAATAACCAATTTGGCAGCATCTGCCCAGGAGCACTGAAAGCCCTTCACCACAGTCAATGCACAGAAGAGATGATGTGGTGCCCAAGACAGAGAGCTTATCATAGACCCTGATATGAGCTACAATGCAGAGCAAGTAATTAGGTCTTTGATGCCATCATGATCTAGTACGTGTCCGAGACTTGTTGGTATTCCTTCAAGTTGAAGATGGCACGTGAACTGTTTACATTGTTACAGCTGTTTTGACAGCAGCAACAAGAACCAGCCCCAAATACTCTTAGGTGCCTATTCCGTCATGAATATTTAGCTCGCTTATCCCTCAAGTCAACATTTTCACTACTACTCCATGAATAGGAATTAGTTCAAAGTACTGCTGTAATTACTTCCACTCCAAACACTTGGGCTGACAGTGATTAGATAATCCAAACAGCAAATCAGGATCTGATGTGCTGAGAGAGAACAGTAATAGCTGTCATTTGCATAACACCTAAAACTTACAAATCTCTCGCTGTGAGATCTTCTGAGAAAGGCTAACTCAAAATTTAATTCGAGTATCAAAAATTAGCGTCTACTTCCTATGGTCTCTCCTGAAAATTTCAGCTTCTAACAGCCCATTGAGCAGGTAATGACGTAAAACTTGAGAGAAATAATGCGACTGTTTATGAAGCGGATCATCGGAAACCCAGATAGGTGATCCAATATGCATGTCCAAGGTCACATCAAAACAGTTCTATTCTTGGCTCTAAAGATCAGCTGATATAAATCATTACCACAACTGAAGTCCAAGAAGGAGCAACTTCAAAGGAATGATGCAATCTGAGTATTTGGATTCCTGCCTCTACAGTGCTATGCCTTCGAAACCAGGCAGGATTGCTCAGCCATTCCCATGCTCCTTCTGATGCTGGAAATACACTGGAGCCATTAACCTCAGCTGGAACTGGTCAGCGTCTGGCTTGAGTAAAGTGGAAAAATTTCTTTTGACTTTCCTGGGTTTCATGGTTCAGTTGTGCTTTGAGAATACTCTCATGCAGAGAGGGAAACTGAAACCAGAGGCTTGCTGCCCTACGTGACGACCCAAACCCCTGGACCGTCCTGGAAATGGGTGTGGGGAGGGAGACCTAACAGTCTTCACCACCTCCCAACTGATCAGAAAAGCAAGATAACCAAGAGCTAGATTTTCGAGTGCCTAAAATGTCATTCTTTATACATGAAGCACAAACCGTTCCACACAAGAAAGAAACATTTGAATTTAGAAACTAAAACAGGCTATTTTTTCAAACTAAGATATGCGACTTCCACTACCCTATGGCAAAGCAAGCCTGTTGTACTTCAGGACCAAACAATCCCACCCCTTATTTGTTTGTTATTTAAGAGGGATGTAGAGGTCAGAGACAGTAGCACAAAGTCCCATCTGGCAAATTTCTCCTTCGCGAACAAGTGACCCTTCAGGGAAAGCTGCCCCATTTTATTCCTGTGTTGTGTTTTTCTGCTCTTTGCCCTAAAACAAAGAATTCCAATGAGCTGCATTCACAAGGACGCTGAACTTACTGTCAAATAAACACAAACTTTGCTTTTTTAAAAGCAGTAGCTGAAAGTACTATCCTGCAGCTTGGGATGATTACCAGAAAGGCTGGGCTATTGCCAGGAACTTGTCTTTTGTGACTCTGATAACCTCTAGAAACAGATAATCTAGTAAAGGCACAGCACAACAGCATAAGAAATTTCTCACAGTATGTTCTGAACCTTTTTTTTTTTGGGGGGGGTGGGGGAATGCTGCCACTTTATCCAAGGCTGGTAGATAGCTCAGCCACTGAAGTACCTCAGTTGCACATGGAAAACTATTTGAGCATTTTTGCTGAACTTTGCCAGGGAGCCTCCAGTGGACTGGAGTTCCAGCTACAAGGTCCCTTCCAACAGGGAGTTGTTCACACAGGAAATTAGCCAGCTAGTGCTAAGTGTTTGGATCTTAATTCTTCTATTTAAAAAACTGCCTTAGTATGTCACTTCTGATTCAAAAGGTGGTAAAGAGCCCTGAAACAGAATTCTTAGCCTGAAGGAAATTTGTGAGGAGACTGGATCTAGAATTTTGCTTGGCATCTAGAAAAATGAAATATTGCCAACAAAGGCAGATTGCAGCTCATTCATTTAATTATATTCGCTCCTCAGACATGTCTGAAGCAGTAGATGTCCATTAGGTAGCTCTTTCTTCATGAAAAACTGGAGGACTCCTTTCTAGTAAAGAGGTCTAGGTATCAGCAAGTAGGATGATGCCATATGTATCATGTTGAACAGGACTGTGTGGCTCTAGTGAAGACCCCACAATCTTTCCATGACTTCACAAAATGCAAGTACTTAATTTGAATGTATTTCTTCCTTAAGGTTATGACTTGCCTCTACTTTTCCAGCCCAGCTTTGTCCCTTGCCCACTTCATCCCCATATCGGCAGCTGTGTTCAGCTCTAGTTCATTCTGAAAAAACACAATGTAAGTATAAAACAGTTACAAGTAGATGGATTACTAGAAAGAATCACATAGCTGTAAGCATATCTAACTTGTACTGAGATGTGTTTAGCATGACTTAAACGGTGCATAGAAATGTAGACTGGTTCACTGGCTTTGTAAAATAAGCAGCAAAGTTGCCCACATGTTGTCTGTAGAGACATCGCTGCACTTGGCAACAAGACAATTTCACTTTCCCAGAACACCCATTTAATGTGAGTGTGTTATGAGTAAGCGATATTGCATTATTCATTGTGATCAGGTTATAATGACTACATAAATCAAAGTTGGTTTACATCAAGCTATCTTCTTCTCTGGGGGACTAAAGAAAATAATCTAGATTTCTCCTTCCCCCGAGAAACACATTTGTGGAGAGATAAACCTTACTCCTTCCTCTCATTCAGTATACATCTTCAGAAACAATATTTTACACTAGGAAGTCATCCACAGCTGCTACTAGGGAATGAAGCTGTAATCTTGTCTCCGTGCCTGTTCAGAATGCACAATATTGCTCAGTATTGCAAAGTTTTTTGATCAAGTTACAAAATGCAGCTTTGGCACTGGCCAGAACTTGCTGTAAGACCAGTGCACAAAAAAACGCTTGGCAGATCTTTATGAATCTATACACCTTCTTTTACTCTTACACTTCTTAATGCAAGTCACAACAGATGCCTACTGCTCTAAAATATGAGGCATTTTAATCAGTCTTTCCTCTTCAAAAACTCTTTCTTTCTACCCCTTCCCTCCCAACTGGAATTGCACCAACCAGAAGTGGGATTTTTTGTTAATGGGTCAGGCTCAGAACTCAAAACCATTCCTCCAGCCCTAGTTTAAAACACCAAACAGCTGGATTTGAGCCTACAGATGCATTCCCACTTGGCACAGTAATTAGAAGGCAACTTTGTNTTTTTTTGGTCCTCCAGGATTACATGGGTTTCATTCCACAGACAGGATTTACTTACTGCCAAAACATCCTCAGCAACTGAAAGTCTGTGTGCTGCGATCTCAGGCACATTGTCCAAGCCATGGCAGGGTGGTGAGGAGCATAACCTAAGCACAGACAGTAAAATGGCTTACCCAAGATTACCTAACAATTTAGTAATGGAGCCTTTGTTTTATTTCGTGTCTATACCATGCTCTGTGACAATGGACATTGACAAGGAAGCACAAGCAGCATTTTACAGGTTTTGCTTGTAACTGGTATACATTAGTCACTGGTTCAGACAAAGGGGAAAAAAATGCTCAACAAAAATGCTGCTGCTGCTGCTGGCACAGGTCACCTCTGGCAGATTTCAAGATGAAATGGGCTCACTGAAAGACAAGAAGGGATTTGCTGATACATTCCAGCCTGGTAGAAGATTTTTTTTTTTTTTTTTTTTTTTAAATTTTTAAAGGGACACTCAGGAGCTTATGAGAGCCCTTTACAGTGAATCACTGCAACTGTCAAAAAAGCAGTTTAGAAGCAATATACCCCTTCAAATTGTTGATGCACTCAGCAGCTGGAAGTCTAGAGTTCAGAGGCATCTTAATTACAGATCCTGGCCAGATGATGAAGCACATTACCAGTGAAATCTCTCTGACATACAATCTTTTGAAGGCTTTGGAAGGACACTATGGTTCAGTCCAGACAGGGCAGAGAAGCCACCAGACTTCGGGGGACACCTAAAACAGCATTCTGGACATCAAGGGGCAGGGAGAGGGCTCCAGGAACGCAGGACAGCCAGCAGGTTGGCACCTGGAGAACAACAGTGATAGCTGCTAATGCAAAATGTCATTAAGAAGACAGGGCTGGGATTTAGGACTTGCTTATCCCTCATGAGTACCATAAGTGTTCTGCAAAGGAGTCATTTCTTTCCCTTCTCTACTCAGTGCATGGTGCCTTGAATTTGCATTGGCAGGTGCTCCTTACATGCAACTCACAGGAGACTTGTTGATAAACTAATGTGTAAATAAATTACACTGTGTAATAAAGTACACAGGAGATGTAAGGGATAAGCAGTCAGCCTGTTTGATGTGACAGAGTGCAATATAGAACTTGACTCAATTTTTTAGTTTCTGTAACGACTGTCTAGAATTTCAGGACCTAGAAGACATTAAAAGCAAGACTTCAACTTCCAGCCTACTCTCCCTCCAAAAATGGTGAGTCGGATGCAGTATCATTAGAAAGAGAGCATTACCTGAAATACCCTGCCACTTTCAGGCCCTTCTTTATGGGCTTACAGCCTTCAAAGTATAGCGTTGCTGGTTTGTTTAAAATCATACACTGAAAAGGTTATAATTCTGGGCTGTGTAAGGCCATTAGAGGACAGTGCTCGGTAACACCTCCAAGTGCCAAGAAGCATTTACAGCAGAAAACCTCTCTTGCTAGTGACAGTTTTAAAAAAAAGTCAGACTGGAGCTAAGTATCTGATTTGGTTCCTTGAACATCTGCTAAGCTTTATATATGGGCACAGTTAATTCTAGGCATGAAACTGGATAGGAGAAAATCAGCCTAGGACTCTAACTACTAAAGGAAGAAAAAAATAGTAAAGGCTTCAATGCAGACTAAAAACTGACTCTGTGCAGCCAGCTCATGCTGGCTGAGCTCTACAGAGTGCAGTCAGATGTGCTGTCCTGCTGGGTCAGGCCATTAGTGCGGTCCAGTGAATTAACAAAATTTAGTACTGTGTTGGAATTAGGTAACTGCTGAATAACTTAAAATGACTGCGATGAATTATGGTTTGGAATTATTCTTTTTTGTCACTAAGTATCTGATTTGGTTACTTTAATTACATGGGCTATAGGGGGAAAATGGCATTGATACAGCTCATTAACAGTTCAAAGAGCTCACTAATTAGTACATCAGATGCAAAGAGGCTGCAGACCACACATGCACTAACCCTTGGTAACAGTCGCTCACAGCTCTAACAAGAGCACGAGCTCACCTGCTAAAGCCATGGCAGGGGGATGCTCTCCTGAACTCAGCCGGCAGAAGGCACAGATGGGACTTGCTCCCTGGTGGGAGATGAACTGGACTTGCTCACAAACTCCCAGCAACAGGCTTTGTCTCAGCCCCCAGAGCATACAACCATTTGTAAGAGTTGTATTTCAGAGCTGGACTTGTAATTTTAAGACTACGCATAACGAGACAAAAAAGGGCAGAAAGCGCACATGAATTAGGCCTTTATCTCAGTAGAAATTCTTCCGCAGTAAGCTGCCAGCATCCAAAGCCAGACATGGGAGAAGGGCTTTAGTTTCTCAGTCTTCAGTGTATGACTTGGACAATTCAGCTGTACCTGTTGCCACTTGCCCACCTGTTAAATTCAGTTAATGATGCTTGTTACGTGCTGCTTGGAGAGCCAGGGATGACAAATGCCCTGCAAGCCCATAACTAACAGATGGGTATAACTGCCCATTTCTGGCCTGCTGTCATTCTTTGCCATTCACCAATTAATTTAATTGCAAGCTTCAGAAAGCATCACAGGTTTCCTGTAACAAACACATTACCTCCCATCCCTCCAGACACCCTCCAGGCGCCTCAAGTAAGTCTCAAGGTTAGTCCATCGCACTGTCCCAACACAAGGTAAACTTATCTTATTCCTTCCACATTTTTCTTTCAATCCTGACATCAAAGCTATGCAGTCATAGGTCATTCCCTCAGCCTCTCTGGAGCTTGGATCAGTTTTAAAATCAAAGTCAATCTGCATGAAAGAGCAAACAATGCTACCGAGTGAGTCACTGCAAGCTGGACTTCACCAAAATACAGTGCTTTGTTAAGAGTGACAGAATTACAGCCCATTAAATCATAGTAACAAGCACTTCAGCATTGCCTTACAGGATTGCAGCAAATAATTGAAGTCATTTGCCAAGACTGCTAGATGGACCGATACTCTGTTCAAAGTTGCTGCAGGGAGAAGTCCACCGCAGTCAAAATGCCTTTCCCTTTTCAAGCACTTTGCTGCACCGGCTTCAGAGTGATAACCTTCAGTGTACCCTGAATTACTGAAGGCATGCGCACAAAAGGATCCAAGCCACGGCAGAAAGCCCACGGGGCCTGGGATCAGTAGAGGGACTCCATCCCGGGCATGAACTGATGATCCTGCATGTAAGAGCTCCGCTGCTCTGCCAGAACTTTTAAAGCTACCAACCAGATGAAAAATGACACCAGTTTGTCCCATATTTAAAAACAATTCAGTCAGTTTTCTAGTAAATGTGCAGCTGAGGCTGGGGGGAAGGTTTTGTTTGTTTGAGATTTTTTTTTTTTCTTTTGTTTTGGGTTGGGGGGCACAGACTAATACTAACTTAAAGAAACACAGATTAAAACGAGGATTCCAGAGCCAGTATTTCCCTGGTAGACTCCAGCTTTCCCCTGGCTCTTGCAGTCCTCTTGCACTTGCTCAGGCTAATCTAGACATTAGTTCAAATGGACAAACCCAACTTCTATTAATTTCTCATGTCCCAGCTGTGTAGTACTAATTAAAGAAAGAGTTCAAGAGTTCATTCACTTTTAGGTAGACTCCATCCTCAAGAAAGTATGACTGCTGCATAAAAAATGACTATGAAAGCTTTGCAGAATACTGTCTTAATTTGCACTACTTCAGTTAACAGAGAATAGCCACTTGTATTTTACCATAAGCACTGCGCCAAGAGTATGCCACTCAATAGCATGCAGTTAATTCAGTACAATCAGCTAACATCCATCCTCACTGGTGTGGAGCCATTAGTGAGAGCATTAAGAGGAATTTTTCCTTTGCCGACCATAGGGCATTGATAGTTCCCCAGATAAACATTACTTGGCAAGTAAAGGGACAACTTAATCTCCTACATTAACGTTACTGGGGAGAAATACCACTGATTTTACTGTATTGATATTTTGAATTGAAACAAGTTACATTATTTTCAGTAAAGGGGAAAAAAACCCCACTATTCAGTCCAATAGCTTGAACTTCCGCTGGTATTTCTGACAGCACTTGATGAAGGCAGACAAGAAGATAATAGGAACAGTCCATCAACTTCCATGGTATACCTAAAACTACACAAACATCAAATTTAGGTGTGAGTCTCAGGTGCAGACCCTACATCTGTGACTTAATTCCAAGTGTTTCCACAAACACTGCAAAATGTTAATTTATCACTGATCTAACTTCAGGGTAATGCCCATATACATCAGCAGGAGAATCACCCTCACGCTCTGTAACGAATCAATGATGAAAAGGCACCAAAGCCACAAACGACTGAATTTCACCTGCTTATAATTGGGTTTTCTTTTCCTTTCACTGCCTTTACAATCATTCTGGGCATACCCCTTCGTATGCAGAGCAGCTAGTGCAGTCACCTTCAGAGACCGTACAGACCTTTGTCTAACAAAGGAAGAGCAAATAGTGAAAATGCAGAACTGGGACCCACAACTGGCAGAAGATGAGGGAAGTGTTTGAGATAAAAGCAGAAGAAAAAGGGTGTTCTGGTCAGGTTTGCCTTAGACTTGTTAAAGTTAAAACTCCATCTTTAGGACAAGATAGCAAATGAGTAAGAACCACTTGTTTACTAGTTAACTCAGTTTATGAAAAAAGGCAAATTTGGAGTCTCATTGTTTTGCTTAACACACTAAGCCCATCTTGCAAAGAAGAACGTGGAAGGTAATTTACCAGAAAACATATGCTGGAAAGCACAAGAAAAGCTGTTCCTACTCCTAAAGAGGGCCGCCATCAAACCAGGAATTTCATACTCCAAATCATGATCTGCATAATCTCCCATCTTCTACCTCTTGGAGAAAAACTGGTACAGTTCTTCGGCTTGATTTTGGTGGGAGTTTTTTGGAACCAAATTAGGCTCTCTTTTGTTTCTCTCCACACAATCCTAAAGATCAGATTTGCCTATTCTTAAGATACGCAAACCTCCAGATTTCCCAGCTCAGTTTAGAATCATAGCTTGGGCTATGAGTGATAGCCAAAACAAACTCAGATGCTGCCCCAAAATGAAACTCAGATAGGAAAGGCGGTGTGATGAAAAGTAGGGGGTCATGGGAAAGATATCAGACCCTTGCTTCTCCATCCTGTTTTCACAAGGCAAAAACTAAGACACCTTAAGAGAAGAAACAGAATGCAATTCCCCCATGTAAGTTGGAAATACTCCTTTTAACTCATCCTGAACACAGTGCTAAGCACCCTGGTCCTCTAATACATAAATCACGCAAGGTGAGCGGCTCCCGAATGACGAGCACTGCTCACTTTTCTCCAACTCAACCTCTTTGCTTCGAGGATCTTTGCTTCAATTCCAGAGGTAACCCCATCAAGACACCTACTGACTTGGACTCAAGGTCCCATGAACTTTGTGCCAGAGGAAACCCAAAGCGGACTTGCTCATGGGCTGATAGACCCAATGCCAGCAGCAGATGGAGCTGCATTAGGTCTTGAATGACATCTACTGGTATTCCTCCCCTTATCAGCTCAACGATAAAAGCTCAAACTTTCTAAGCAATGTCCTGGATCCTATCCCTGCTGCCATTGACAAGTTCCAAGTGGTAAGAAATCTTAATATCTGTGAATATGTTCCAACACCTTATTTAACAGTTTTCTAAAAATATGAATATCCAATGGGCTTAATATCTTGCAGGTTGAAGTTGGTACATAAGAAATCTGTTCAGTTTTAGTCTGTCTCAATGCTTCCAGACTGAAAGGAGCCATATAGATGAACAGTAGAGTTTGATTAATAAAGCTGCTTCAAACGTAGATATAGGCAGACAACTTTTCCTTCTCCTTCCCCCCCGAGCCTTACATCATTCTTGTTTTCAGTTTTCACAGCTCATACTCTAAAACCCCCATATTAACTTCCTGGCACACTTATTCAAGCATCAATCTCTCTAACCATATGGTTCTAGTCCTGCAGATTGTCTCTCCCCCATTTTACCTCTCCTCCCACAGGGTTTCACAGAAACAGTGCTGTGCAAAACTTGTAAAAGTACATGTCATTTTAAATGTTCAACACCGATCTTCTCAATGAAGTTTCTACAGAAGTCAGTTTAATTAAAATCAAGAACAGAAAACCCTGAAAGCTTCATCTCTTTTCAGCTTTTGACAATCAAAAATTTCTGCTGAAGTTTAAAAAAAAAAAAAAATCAGAAAAGCCTGAAGTGGACAAGTCCAAAACTTTATACAAAAGTTTGGAGAAACTTCTAAGCGTGAATCAGAAGTTTTCCCAACTAGTCCTAAAGCAAGTGTATGCAATAAGTGGTAATGCTATACTTCCTGAGGAACAGTCTCTAGCACAAATTGTTGCATTTTCCCCACTTAAATCTAGTATATGGCCACTGTCCAACATGCAAGTTCTCATGCAATACTCAGAGAGATTAACATCCTCCTAATTATAGGTGAATTTTTCACTTATTTTCTAAACATTAAAAAAAAAATCTTTAATATTGCAGGTAAAAGCATTAATCAAAGTCCAGAAACCTAAGAATGATTTTTCATTGGTTTTAAATCATTTCAGAAATACCTAAGTACTGCACACATTTCTCCACTTCAGCAAGCATTGCCTAGAAACAAGCAACTAGTTACAAAGTTTTGAAGAAGTCAGCTCCCTCCTCTGCCACAAACTGAAGACTAAACTATTGCACATTCCTGTTTTGGGGTGGCAAGGAGAGCCCTAGCTCGGCATCGGAGGACCCCACTTACACCGCATTCCTTCACACTGATGTGATTGAAAGTTTTTGGGCTAGTCAGACCCATCAAGCAAAGAAAATTGACACGCACAGATCTAGTTTCTGTCCTTAACAAGGTTAATACTGAAGAGGGAACAAGTCTACTGTTGTAGTTCCAGCAGTCACATCTTTCAGAAGAGACCCTGTTACAGTTACTTACTAATTTTTACTTCCCCAATTTCATTATGATCAAGACTTCACTGAATTTGGTTAAGCTGGTTCAGATCAGTGTTAAACAGTGTTCAGAAGAACAGCACCCACACAAACTTTTTTGACTATACGTTAACGTGATCCTTGCAGCAGTGAGATCAATGGTATCAATGCACTTGCTTTCAGAAGTACAACTTCTGATTTTTCTCCTTCCCTTCACTCCAAGAAGTCAGGCCCTACTTACCAGCCACATTTCTGGTAACATTCAGCACTTGCATAAGACCACCCTTGTAATGGAAAATCATTTAATCATGCCCAAGTTGATTAGGAGAGGTGCAAAAAATCAAATTATGCTGCCCCACCAGTGAGGGCAAGGACACTGAGGAGGAACGGCTGAATCCCCTGACCCACAGGCTCCCCAGCACAGCCAGGAAAGTGCCCTGCGAAAGGAGTGGTTGGAAGGAAGAGGTCTGGACTGAGCGTAGTTCATCTTTAGCTCTTCAAATAACCTTGTTGCTAGAGGTATGGGCAGAAGGTTATCCATCTTTAACAAAGGTGGTGAAAGCCATCATTTAAAACTCCGTTCTACACATTTGTTCCCAGAAGATCTGGCCCCATCAGAGGCTAGCGACAGAAGCCCCCCAGGCAGGACTGCAGGAACACACCAGATGCTGGACAACCCGCTGCTTGCCATGACTGAAACCCTGGAGGCCACTGCCTGATCTCCGTGTCCTTAGGGAACTCCCATGGACAAACACAAGTGGTATCAGAATTGCATTTTGGGGCTTCAGCTGCTAAAGCCCCGCTAACCCTCACGTTGGGTGCTCGGATCTTTTTCTTGGATCCAGCCCAAATTTCCGTGGAGGACCCACTCTAATAGACAGATGAGGCTGATCATTCCTTGCATAACAAGGAGGTGCCTCCAACAGATGGGGTTACACGCAACCCCAAGAGCAGGCTGTGCAGGCTGCGGATTTAATTAGAAGTGTTGTTAAACAGATACGACTGCAAGAACAGTTCTGTGCCTCGCCTCGTAAGCGCAAAGTGGAAGATACCTCATGAGACAGGATTCTGCAAAAATCTGTTAGCAGCATTTCCTTTGCCAGACAGAGGTACAAGAAACAGATTGCTAGGTAAAAAAATTCCACTTTACTCCCCTCTTCCTCTCCGTGAGCTTTATTCTCTGACAAACAGATATAGAAGTCTCTGCAGAGACCGGCATTTTTAGGAACAGACACTTAACTGTTAGCACAGCTCCATTAAAGTCAACGGATCCTCCCAAATGAGTGTTTTTAATAGCCTGTAATAATTTGATAGTAATACAAACTTGTGGAGCAGACTCCCAGTCCTCCACATGCAGGAAATACCTTCATAAAATCATGGCAATGATAAAATAAATCAGGCTGCCTGTTAATAATGTCCAGTTTTGAAACTTACACACATTATTTTTAGCGGGCAGATTGTTTTTCTGGGTTGTAAAAACCAGTGTATCTAGTTAGCAATAGTATATGTTCTAGAAATCGAAATACTTTGTAAGGCTTTTCTAAAAACCAACAAATTGCCAGGACTATTTAAGTACTTCTGTCATGCAGAAGCAGTAATCTATGTATATTAATTCAGCAGCATATGCTGTCCTACACTGTTCTAATTTTAATAACCCTGCCTTTTATACAGGAAAAAAACTTCATCCCCTTCTAGAATACAGGTCACTTTAATTTTCATATGCAAATTATTTCAGCATGTCCTAGTCTGCTTTTAGGTACATATGATCTCTAGCGTTTTCTTGAATCCTTTGTGAAAACATTCATTTAAACTCGGGAAGGCTACTGCTACGTTTGCGAGAGCCAAAGTTGTTTTACAGCTCCAATTCTTGCATCTTCACCGTGAAATTAAGAGACAGACAACCTAAAGCAACATGTTGCGAATAGCCAGGGAACAGAAATAGTTTCAATGTTAAAGAGAAGTTTGCTGAAGCAGAAAGCATCACAACTGTAACACTTTCTTTGCTTTATAATGAAAGAAATAAGTATGCAAACAACTGTACATTCAATTTTTTAACCATAATTCGTTCCTTATTTCAACCTGGATTTATATTAGATTATGGCATAGACCTCTTGTATCAAAAGTCTTCCAGAACAAAGACACTTTAAGAGCTTTGTTAGCAAGGCAGATAAAGATTGCTTCGGCACTGGGAAGTTTGTGACAGAGGGAAGAGCACATGAGAGCACAAACTATCGTAGATGGTTCCACATCTATTTTTAAAATAAGATATTAAAATAAAAATTTAAAAGATTCTGTCTACCCTTGCCGTTGGATTTTTCCTGGAAGATTGTTCAGCAACAGTCTCCTCACGTTGCCTATGCAGAGCTTTCATCCACCTTGTCCCACAGCAGATCAAGATCAATTGCAGTACACAGAATGAAGCTCACATTTTGAGATGCCTGTTCTATTAATGCGTTTAAAAGTGATACTGGCTGAGAAATGGGGATACAATGGAAATACTTGCACACAAGCCAGATGTGTTCATAGTAGACAAAGCTTGGGAGAAAGAGCGCAGTCCTATTTGTATTGTCTTAAGGTGCGTTCAGAAAGGTAAGGTGTTCTACCCCTCCTGGAACGCAGCAACATGTAAGCCACCACAACCAAACCCTCTACTGGGAGGAAGGTGCTGAGTTTCCAAGCAAGCCAGAGAGAATGTTTTTGGAAGCCAGTGATTTCTAGTCAATCAAGTATTGTGCAGAACCAAGCCAGATTCTACAGAGCTTTGCATAGCTGTGAATATGTACAACTCCTTTAACAGAGACATCTCTGCTCAGCACCAGCACATCTCAGCTGGCTCTTTGAGGCACTTCTGTTTGATCAGCACTATTTTGCTTTTAGCTACAGACAGCTCAAGGCAGTTGCTGTTCATCGAAGAGATTGTTTCCCTCTGACACTAGCAGTACTTCATCACTTAATGCAACAAGACACTCCAAGTGTGTTACTGGCATACCAGAAACTAGGGGCTGACAGCTAACCCCATGGCATCTTGCTCCAGCAGTCTCCCATACATCAAGAGGCAGGGACAGGCCAGATGCCCGCAAACTCCGCAGGGTCTTCCGAGGGGAACAACATTGCCATCAAAGCCCTGTGCGCAGGAGGGCAGCCGGCACCCTCCCAGTGCAACACCACCAGCACTCCCAGCACTGCTGCCTGTACCCTGAGGAACAGGCTTCAGGAACATCACCTGCCTTCACTTTGAGCCTCCAGCACTTACTTCTGCCTACACCTTGACAATGGCAGTAGAGGATATCCTTAGGGCGGCTTCTGTGCTGCATAATCCTTGCTCAAACTGAAACGTGGCTTCCAGCAAACCTGAGTTGAGGTGCGGAGGCAGGAAGGGCAAGATAAGCCTTAACAACTGGGAGTTCAATAAAAGTGTTAGACTGCAACCAACACCCACCCCATGAGGAGGGGTGGGCTGGCTGCACCTCGAAGGCGGCTGTCAAGTGCCCCTTTCCTTTTAAAGCTCTTCAGGCTCACCACAGGCCCTCCATTTCAAAAACTTGTTCCTGTTTTGATTTTTAATTGCTATTTGAACATGCAGTTGAGCCAGTCCAACCTACAATGAAGGCCCAAGTGTGTTCACAAGCAGTGCACATCCACCCGCCCTTAAAACGGAAACACAAGAACTGGCCTTTTCATTAAGGAGAGGAAACATCCCCATAATATATTCCCCCTCAGAAAGGCCAAATCCGTATTATAGAACAAGACATTATTTGAAAATCGTAAGCACAAAAAAAGCATTTTTAGGTACAGATACTGTATATGTTTTATATATAGATATAAAGCACTTAATGAAATGAAAGGTGATTGCAAGCAAAAGCACTCAGCGCAACAGAGCATCTCCTTTCCCGACACATAGGTCCAGTGGTCACCAGTGGTCACTGGTGGAAGCGCTGCTCGCAGAGCAAAGCCGATTTGTTTGTTTGTTTTAAGGAACTCTGGAAGGTTGTGCTTTTATACTGTCAGCAGTTTTCTCGCACACAACCTCCTCGGTGTCACTGCTAATGACATAACAGAGGGAGACCATTGGCTGAGGGAATTATTTTTCTCCCTATAAGGATGGAAAGATTCAGGAAGAGTGCGCTTTCTCCTGCAGAGCCAAATATATTCCGAAGACACATGTGATACAAATGTTGCTATGGAAACTATTCTATTAAATAATATTAAATTAAATTTACATACTTAAAGTGCACAAAAACAGTCCAGGTACGAAACTAATTAGCCTAAATTCAATCTTGAAATTACAAAGTAGGACCTACCAGAATTATCATTTTTCTTTTAAAAGAGGTTTGGTTTTGAGCAAGCCGCTTCTCTGCACCCCTTTCTTTCCAAATCTAGCACCTGCACCCCAGTTATTCAGAAAAGCCATTTCTTGAGATAATTTGTAGATACAAGCTCTGCTCCTAGTTCCCTTGGTGATGGAATTACCATACCGTTACAGAGAAAAACCCAGGAGCTGAATTCAGTCTGAAAAGACAATGCAGTGATTACAGCTGTGCCACCACAATATTGGAATGTATTTTAATAACTCCCACCTACCTCTCACCACACACAGTACTGAAATCCTGCTCAATTAAACAGGAGTCCTACACAGGGCTGGAGTGGGCTTGTCCTTCCTAATGTTTTCAGGGCATGGGAAAGTTCTTTGAAAGTTAGTATTTTAAGGTCTAAAGTATTTTTTCCCTTCCTACCTCCAGCTCCTGGGTGTCCAACAGCCCTCCCCAGCGTAGCTACCGGAAAACTAGCTGTTTGCGTCGTTCCTTCCCCTCTGCAGAAGCCAAGCTTCCATTAGTCACTGAGTAACATTGAATTCAAGCTCTACCTAAAGCCAGGCGGTAGTCCCAGGTGCTCAGCCAGCTTCAGTACCAGCTGAGCACACACACACCTGCAGCAACGAGGAAAATGCACAAAGGAGAAAGAACGCATTTTAGCTGGGGCTGCGTACTGAGAAGTGGGTCGCACTGCTGCCACAAGCAACACAAGCTTGTCCTGCATTTAAAGAACGTGGGTTAATCATAGTTGCCCGCTTCTACTTGGGTGTTGTAAATCAGGGCACTGGGCTTTCAAGCAGCTTATAGAAAATGCAAGTTACAGGAAGAAATCTGCAGCCCCGTTTCAACCGTCTGTTCTTAAGTGGTGGGCCAATATTCTAAACTGAAAACTACAAGGAGAGAAAAGCATTACTGCTGATGAAGCTGCTTCTTTCCAAACAGAACAGCAAGATTTGAATAGGTCACCTCTCCCTCATAGCACAGGCCCCCATCACCAGATCTAAAGCTGTGACAGCCAGATCACATCAGCTACTAGCTTCCCTCCTAATGTTCTCCACAGCACCGGAAAGCCAGCGGGACAGCACGCCCAGAGCCAAGGGCAGCTTAGGGCAACAAACTCAGGGCTCTTCCTTTTAACAAATCTATAGCCATGGGAACTCTCTGGTACTTTGCTTGGACTTGCTCACAAAAGCACCTTCCATCACCCCTTTCACACTTTCCAGCCATTGATAACGATACAAACCTTTGTAATTAGAAGGAATGAGATCAAATAAAGAAACCGTATTTTCAAAGACAACATTTAACATTTGTTCCATTTCCATGGACTCAGTGTCGTTCTCCATTTCTCCCTCTGTTTTTGCATTCAGCTGTGAAATGCACTTCTACTGAGAGGGCACTGAGCACCTCCTCACCACCACCACCCTCAAAGTGTTTTGGAAAGCCTTAATAGAAGAAAGGCACAGGCATTAACAGAATTTACACCTCTCAGAGTTAGATGCGCCTTGTTCACATGCCCATTGGGCTTCACTGCTACAGTACGGAAAGGTGTCAAAGTTTAATCTTAGTCTTCATTTATGCTGGAGCAAACTGAATACTAATATACATTCAGTAATGAAAGGATGGTTACGATACACTAATTCTAGCAAATTTACTACAAGTTCTCTCATAATGACGTTATCTCCATCTGTCACAATCATGTGGTTCTTGAAGAAAAAACTATGCCTGCAAGTCCAGGTACAAGAAAAATAGCACCTTCCATTTAGAGATGCCTGCTGGAATACTTTAAAATGCTTTCCAGTTTTCCAACAAGTCAGAGAGATGCAAGTTACCAAAACTGTAGAGAAGCCATTGAACATGGATACAGCAAAAGAATGAAACTATAATAGTAACGAGCCAGCAAAAGCTTTCAGACAACAGTGCACACCCCCCCATAATAAATCTTGATGCAAAACTCACGCTACGAACAGTGCAGAATGGCCAGCCCCTCAGTTCTCAGTAAACACAAGAAATTAGTTACTTTCCCATCCTGAGAGGCAGATATATCCATTAAAGCATACACAAAGCCACCCTCCAGTTTGCATCCCCCTTAAGCCGTGTTGGCTCAGTAAGGCAGGCAGGAGGTGTGGAGTATGCGGGTCCCATTCCTGGGGCGGCTCTGGTAGCTCGCACCGGGGAGCGGGTAGCAGCACCCCATCAACTGTAGGAACAGACCACGCTTTAAGAGAGCGCATGCCAAACAAGGTACCGTGGGGAACCGGCCCACCACTATCGCCGGTCTAGTACCTACAGCCGAAAGCAGGAATGTGCCATGACAGTAAAAGCACAGACTAAAAGTAAGTTTAAAACGAAATAAGGAGCTAAAAGGGGCTTTTTGGATTTTCATGTCGTGCAACTCAAATGCAACGAACTTAAAAGCCCTAAAGAAATCGCAGGGTCTTCACCTGTCCCACACAAGACCTCAAAGCCCCGACCTGCAGCAGCCCCCTCCCAGGAACCCCGCGACTTCAGCAGCCAGGGACCGCTCTCAGCCCCCAGCCCCGAGGGCACAGGCCCCCCGGGCGCCCCCGCCGGCGCTCAGAGCCCCA
>WAAD01017088.1:14968-35312 GCA_013389945.1 Fregata magnificens | reverse complement strand
CCCGGCTCCCACCACCACGGGCTGCTTCGGGAGCTGTGCGAACGGCTGCCTAAATGTTTTCTGCCAGCCCACCGCTGCACCGAGCACGCGGGTTCCTCCAGCTGCAGGTGGGTCTGCTGGGAACAACCAGGTCTGCCCTGACGATGAGGCTCTGACTTGTGGTTTTCCCCAGGAAAGTGGGTTTCCCAGAAAGTCTTTCAGATGCCTGAAAGTCTGCCAAGTGGCGCAGCTCCAGAATCTCCTTCTAAAGACTGGTAACCTGAGCTGTTGTCCTATGGTGCGCTTCATGTCGCAGAAATGTCACGCGAGCACATGCTGCATTTTCTAGGCAACGTGCGGTTGCAGTACTGCAAGACTCGGCCGTGGCCCTGGGCCCCGGGGTTGCCTTCTGCATCCCCCGAGTTCTCCTTTTCCAAGAACGTGCAAATATTGCCAAGTACGCATCGAGCCCGGGAGGGAGGGGCTCCAGCGACTCCGCTTGCTCTACGTAGGTTACCTTTTAGTGGTATGCTATAAATACTATGTCCTGGAAAGAGGGAGTCTTCATCTCTTCACGACATCTTTTAATAGCGTTACAAATATAGGCAGTCTGAGGAGGTCAGCCAGAGAGATGACTTTGACTTTGAGAATTATCATGCCATGGAAATTACAAATGGGGTAGCAAGGAGAAAGCCAGAGCAGAGAATCACCTCGCAGCCGTGCCGAGCGCAGGGCGAGGTGGAAGTGATGCCCATTTTTATTTAGTTGTTCAATGACTACAAAACTCACCTATGATAAAACTGGCCCCTTTCTGGTTTAAATATGTAGCCCCTTCGTTTTAGGAGCAGCCAGAAATGATGGTGGTTGCTCTGCTGTGGTAACAGCGTGGTGCTTTCAGTTCTTGCTTGAAGAGGTGATTATGTTTTGCAAGGCTTTACGAAATATTAATTGATGGAGTGGGTTACAGAGATGGAGTGTGAGACTCTCTAGCTGAAGGGCTAATTCACTTAGGATGAAGGAGACAAGTCTGCAGTCCTTGCCTCGGAGTCTACTTTATTATTTTACACTTCCCTCTCCTTTTCACTGAGCTATTTCACAGAATGCATAAAACAGAACAGCTTCAGCTAGAAACAGCAAAAGCTTCCACACCCATGCACCAAAATACGCCAGAAATGAGAAGAATATTCCGAGACAAGTCCATCCACTGGGATAACATGACCCTAAATCAACACAGAAGTTGCATATTACAAAACTTAGGTTCCTCACTGCAAAATTGCCAAGTAATGCATTTTTGTTAAATACATTGCACAGACCCAAGCACACCATTAATACCAGTTCCACAGTACCATTTGTTAGATTTCATTGCTGGTCGAAAACTAGAAAAGCTGAGACACCCAGCCTGCTTCATCTTGTATAGAATTGTGCGTTCAGCACAGAAACATATTTCACAATCTCAAGCACCATAAAAAAACTAATGCTGGAAGCATCAAGGATAGTCTAAACCCAGAAAGAAACAGAGAGCGCTTATTTTGGTTTCAAAGACATTTGTAGCAAGAAACAAATTAGAGACCTACTTTAGGTATCTTTTCAACGAGTTTAGACGTTTCTTCTAATCCCTTCCAGTACCTGTAAACACATAGTGCTGATTTCATTTGCCACTAGCATATTCTTGCAGGTAAACACATTCCTAAGAGCTTTGCTAAGTAAAGGTGGATTTAAGCCTGTGCTTATGCTTTGATGAATTAGGATATTAGTGTCCACTTACGTTTTCACTTTGAACAACATAAATCCCCTACACATGCTATGGTTCAAAGAGAAAATGCATTTTAATTCCCACGTGTGCAATATGTTCCACGAATGTGCCAGAAAATCTCATTGTTCGGGTTTTCAACCCAATACCATCACGAGAAAAAAACTTGTTTACCAGGTTTTCAATACTGATGCAAATGTGTGCTCTCACTGTTTTCACAGGAGTCCTTCTTTCATTTCCCTAGGGGTCTGTTGACCATTTGCACTCCCTATAAGAAATGCTGCACATGTTCATCTATATTCAAAACTGTATAAAACCTTTTTAATAAGCTTTCATTGAAATTCAAATTCTTTTCCTTTTAATGACAATGTTATTTCTATTATTTCTTATGAAGATAAGAGTCATGGGTCACTTTGAAGTACTAGCCTGCTGTTAATAATTTAAGTGGATTATTGTTATATTCTAATCTCATAATAACTATCATTGTATTGCCCTACAATGAGCTCGTTTGCTTTCAGGGCTCTGGAAACAGAAATCACTATTATGCATTTTGACTGAAAATGAAGGTATCAGGTTTTTTCAAAATGCCATACTGACATTTTAAAAAGAAGTTACATTCACCTTATTATATTTGCAGCATGTCATCCCCCGTGTCCATGATATTATTTCACCACAGTCTACAGGCGAAATTTGACAAACATCTGAGACTTACCAAGTTAAAGAATAAGAAAACTGCGGAGGCCATTTTAAGGAAGCAATATCTTCTGTGGAAGTTATTTCCTTGAACAGATGGAGCTGGTACTAGTCAAGCGCTTCTTGACAAAAAAGTTTCTCATTTGATCACCCTGGAATGATTTTCTGGAAGTGTATAACATGCATCAATATTTTTTTATTAAGAGCTCCCATAACGTTTTGTCTCTATAAGGTCAAGATGCCAACATTTTTCCACTATTGATTCGATTTTTCAGAGTTGTTTAGAAATGATAACGTCACAATGAAGTGTTCTGACCTTATCAAGTACTTCGAGGTTAGTGGAATGCAACATTTCAGACACAGTATCTCCATGAAAAGCTTTTTGGCATTCCTATGTCTAATTTTGTTTTGGTGTGAGATAAATTTCTGACATTTCATTTGCAATGGAAATTCTGACTGTGGACTAGTTTCTAGCTGCAAGGAAATGTGACAGATAATGAGCAAAAATAAGAGAGTGTCATTCTTTAAAAAAAAGTGGGGTTTTTTTCCTATGCTATTGCAAATCTTGAAATCCCTTATTCACTTTTTTGCAAAGCCAAACTCGTAGTGCTGCCTTGGATCATCAAGCGAGCCATATTTAATTTGGGAAAAAGAAACAAAGAAGTTTATTCTGAATTTGCTTCTTTCACAATGCAGAGATTTGATTAGTTTTGCTTTATAATTGTGGCTTGTTCTACCGCTGGTGCTAATGCAAAACCATACGCTGGATCCACAGTACGAAACTGCTCAGAAATTCTCTTCCTTCACCATTTACGTGTCATTGTGCTAACTGATTTTGAGTGAATGAATTCTGCAGAAATGAAGATTTCTCAGATACTTTTCTCTGCTGTTACATCTTCTTCTGTGTCTTTGTTTCTAACGTGCCAGTGAGGCTGCCTGCGCAATGGCCAGCACTGCCAGGCTTCAGGCAGAGGAGTAGTGGGTTGGGTCACAGAATTTAGGAAATCTTCACAAAATTTGGGCTAGCCTTTTGCGGTAGCTTACCCAGTGAAGTGAGGGCAAGACCCTTGGTTAAAACAGCCTCATTCGCTCCAGGGATTTTTGAATACATTAGGTATAAAATTGCATTAGTGAAATGCACACATAACTTATTGGCAGAATTACTATGCAGATGTCAGTCAGTGCCAAAACATGAAAATTCATGAGACTGAACAGTTAACTTAAAAAAAAACCCCTACCATAACAGAATGTAGGCATAGAGCTACTTGCACAGTAAACAGGGAAGTGCCTGCCAGCATAAGCCACTGATAATCAATATTTAATGAAAATAAATAATCTATTAACCAGGCTAACATGTCATTTTGCACAGTAATATTGCAGTATCAGGCACTGAAATTACCTTGCCTCTGCATGATTCATTCAAATAATTTTGCTTCACGTAGACCAAGGTGGTGAGAGGCAGAGAAGATAGTGGGGGTGGGGGGGGGAGCAGCAAATGAAATGCATCCTTTTACTGGAAACTGTGGTTCTGATTGTAATATTTTGTCCCTAACAAAATTACTGTCAACACAGTGAATGTTAAGATAGAAATAAATATATGCTGACTGAATCTGCAAGCAAAGTGAATCCAGGGTAACATTAGCTATTGAAAAACCCAACTCATTTTTCTTGCTTTGTATTTCTGTGACAGTTACAAGCATTTAAGCAACTTTTTCATCCTCGCTCTCCTGAAGACATACATCAAGGGACCTTCCCGCATCTGCACAACACGGCTGGAGGGATTAAGCGGGACTGAGTGGTGGGTCACAAGGTCACCATCCATCCTCCCTTTTCCTATAGGTAATTTATCAGTCTGCAGTGAATCAAAGCGCAGCCCTGGGACCAGCAGCTCGCTCTGATCTTTGGCTATGGCAGAGCTGGAGTGATACAGCCTGTGCAATTGCAGTTTCTCTGACTGTCTGTTTGATATTTTCCGTCTGAGCCAGCACAAGAACGTTAATCCCAGAGTAGGTCTCAAAATGTGCAACTCTATTCTTTATCGAGCTGTGACTAGGCAATGCAGCAGTACCAAAGACTTAGACCTCAGCAACAGTTGAATCTGGATTACACCATGTGGACATGAAAGTCTCATTCACATTTGTCTGTGTGTTTGGATTTAACTGTGTTGCTTATGTAGGTGGGTTTCACTGCACGACATATGTGGTTGTCATTGGGGCTGGCCCAGCTAAACCCCACAGCATGTTGGACAATTCCTCCAAGAGATCTTTCAAAACAGGACCTACCACCACTGATGGTAAAATCAGTATCTTCTGGGATAAGGCAGCATTTTCCAAGCCAGCAAAGACAAGCCTGCTAAAGGGTATCTCAAGACTCGAATTGCTGACATCAAGCTCTGAGTGAGATTTAGCAGACAAAGGTGTAGAAATCATACCATAAATGGACATTTTGCCTACTGTGTGCTCACAAAGAAACTTGACTGGGAAAGTTATGAATGGTACCCAGGGAAATATTTAGGCCAGGGCCTGCATTTAATGGTATATCAAGTTTTTAAGACGGACATTCTGTAGGAACCTAAATCTTGCCTCTGGTAGTGTTGTTTAGGAACAGGGTTTGGGATTAGTACTAGCACTCAGGCTGCAGTATGCCTCATCAGTGCTGTAACAGGATGCTGGCTGCTATTATGGTGTATTTAAATAAATAATTTACTATTATCACGCTACAAGAAAAGCATCAGCTAAGTTTCAGTTTAACCCCAAATTTTAAGGGTTTTACTTGAAAATTCAAACAGAAGCTTCTTTACATTATATCACGATTTAAACATGGGAAGTCTTTCTAAACTAGACTTCAATATATATGTTTATAGATATTCCAATACTGATTGATTCCAGTGAAATTTATTTGCTGTTGTTTTGCCCTAAATACTCATTACTGAGCCAATGTCAAGCTAATTTGATGTCTGTGTTAACAATACGTCTACAAGGCAAATTCTTATCTTGACTCAGTGCCTATTTAAGCATTTATTGCTGCACGTCTACTGAAAATTTACGCCTGAAAGTGTTTTTGATCTTTTTGTTGCTGTTAAATGAGTTAGAAAAAGGTATATGTTCTAATTATAGTATTTGCAGATGGCATTTGCTAAGATATCAAATAGCGTCAGTTTACAGTGCAGAGTTTAATATTATGTGCTGCCTTATATAATCAGTAGATTTGGGGGCTGGATTCATTGTGCAATTGCAAGGTTAAATTTGCACAAGCGTTTACCAGAGCTGGGCACCTGAATAAAGTGAATGAATGTGAAAACAAACACCATTCCCCATTGCAGCATGACTTGCAGGTAGGAAAAGCCAAAGCTCTCGCAACACCCTGCACCCTGGAGCTATCAAACAGGGAAGGCGTGAAGGGTGGATTTTGTCCTCCACGTCATTCTCCCAACATATCAATCCCTTTGCGTGGAGGTGGTGCAAGAAGAGTTGTGCTTTGTAATGCACTAAAAGGCTAACACAAGTTATTTCCCTTTAGAAGCAAGACAAATTACTAGGAAAGAATGATGACTGAATCACAGTACCTTCAGACCAAAGTATCAGAAAAGATAGCTAACTAAAAAGATGTACTTTCTGACTGTCCTTAATTAGAGCTGAGACAAAAGACTGCATCAATCACCCTCCTGCACATGCAACTGGAAACAGTCGGTTCACATGTGAAACCCTGCATGTCACTTCTTTGAAAAGGCAGCCCAAATTTACAGATGTTCGTTGCTAACTTTGAAGGTGGAAATTCAAAACAGCCATTATAAAAGAGACTAACTTAAATAAGGCAGACACCAGGACAGCACGTCATTCTTTTTATGGCACGCAAACAAATCTGGAATTGGTATTTCTGTATTGAACTAAAAATATTATGAACGCTTTCGGAGTGGTAAAACGCAAGTGACAGGCCCTCTGCTCAAGAAGTGATCAGAGCTATTTACATGACTCCATAACCCCATGTAGCGAAAGGCTCTGTGTAGAATATCCATTTTGTAAACTTCTGCTAACCGCCCAGCAACTGCAGGTGCCTTAGATTGAGTCACTTGTGACCTTTCTTTGTGAGACACCATTTATTGATTGCATTTGCACTGATGATGAAGTTAAAGTCTTACCGAAGATTTAAGGGGACTTGTCTGGGTTCAGCCACAGTGCTTCCCAGTCCGCTTTCCAGACTGCGCCAGCAAGTCTGGTATACAGACGGGAAAGGATTCTCAAAGGCTAAATGATTTCTCAGATTTCCCAGGGTCTTAGTCAGAAATAGCACAAGAATTCATCCCACATGCTTACACCTCCCGAGGGCTGTAAAGATTGCTGTTCAATATTTTGAGGAGCAGATTCCAGCACAGGCATAGATTGTGTAAGACAGGAAAAGTTTGCCAAAGGGTTAATTTCAATTTTATGCCAGGTCACCCAAAAGCAATGCAAAAAAGACAGTGTTTTTGACTGTAGAATATATCAGTAAAAATATTTGTTTACTATTACCCGAAGTTTAACAAGTTTTCTAACAAAGTTGCCATAAATTGAACATCTGGCTGCACTGGGTGGAATTTACAGACCTTTCTCATGCAGCCACTTCCCCGAGGAAGTGAGAAGAATGACTTAACGCCCAATTATCCTTGATTTTCATGCAATTTACACAGAAAATATTGTAAATTGCATCTCTCATGTAAATTATTTCAAATGAGTATTCATTAACACAGGTGACTTTGCTTGCCAAGGCTCAGCTGGCTCTGGGGACTCATCAGTTGTCCTAAATGGTGGGTATACACACTGATTAGCAGGAACAGAGAGGGGGAGAAAAGCACAGGCATAAACGTACAAAGAGCACTCGTTCACAAACAAAACCAACAAAACCAACTTGAGAAACATGCACTGCCCAACATGAACAAGTCTTGTCAGCAGTGCCTTTGTTTCCTTACTGATATTTAAATGTTAGATTAATTCAAATTTAACTTTGTCATTATTTGTGGCCAGACTCATCTATCTCACTTTGTTAACATTCTTTCAATACGGAGTTTACAACACATTGAAAATGTTAAATTAATATTAATAATACGTGAATTTGGGTGGTAAAAAGCACTAAGCTAAAAGGTTATAAGTTATTATAAAATGTAGTACTGAAGAATTACTAACACGCTGCGCAACCTGTGTACTCTATAACCTGTAACAAACCATTTGCTGAAATTTCCATCATCGTATTAAAACTTTATAGTATCTTTATACATGGGACTCTTATGGGTTACTTAAGCCAACTCAGATCACTCTCTGAAGCACACTAACATGCAGTTTCACAACCCTTCCAGCTCCCACCTGCCAGGACAGAAACCTTTGGTGGCGAGATGCTGAGGAACAGCAGCCCAGCCTGCATCCAGCCCAGTTCTTTGCAAAGTAAGTATCCAAAGGCTGAAGATGAGGATGTCCCGCGTGCATTCTGCACTATTATTTAGTTTTGATCATTCTTTGATACATGTACAAGTCCAAACCACAATTAATTTTCCTTTAAAGAGATTATACTGATTTTTCCTTTGAAAGATTAACTAGTGTGAATTGCTATACAGCTTGGGCAGTTCAGGTGCATGCAGTTCTCTGCTGCTTTGCGCCTCAGCCAGTGACCAGCCATCCTGATAATTATCTATTCAGCTTTGCATTGATCTTTTTCCATACGTTTTAGTAAACAACAGGAAATTGGATAGAAGGATTCCATGTACAATTTATGAACAAAACTAAACTTGCCATCTTTCTTAAAGTATTGAAATTCAAATTGTGGTCATTCGGGGTGAGTCCTTACGAATTTATACACTCAAGCTCAAAGAGCCTTCTCTTTCAAAACAAACTATGGCCAAAAGAATGGGGGGGAAGTAATTTTTAAATTGTAACTAATCTCTCTAACAATATTACCTGTCCCTTTTGATTGCCAGAGCTTGAAGCAGGAGTGAAAAACTGGCAGTATACTCTGCTCTTGGCACTATTGCAGAACTTCTGGGCATCGCTTTCATGCTTCAGAAATCACTTGTGTGCATTGGGCTTTTCAGAAGAGCTTAAAGAAGCCCAACTCTTAATGAATTTTCAGTGGGGTCTGGATGCTTACCTCTTCAGGTTCCTCCGAGAGCCTCTTTATTACATTTTGAAGGAGACTTTTGCAACGCACAGGAAGGGCATTCAGAATTTTTCCACTCTGCTATGGACTTGGGAGGTTTTAGGCAGGGCCACAAAGTGCAATCAACAGGGCAGGGAGCAAACCTGCTCCAGAGTTGTGTACGTCTCCGGGGCTCCTGGCAGTAGTGAAAGCACACGCCTGACCAGGAAGCTTAGTTGTCCTCAAAGTAGGTGCCGCACACCCCTCGCCCTTTCCCTGGGGAGTCTGGCCTTCACTTGGGCTAGATGTGGGGAAGGATTCGCCTCCCTCCTGCAAGTCTCTTCTTGGTAATTTTTGACCATGAGCACTAAAATGCTACAGCCCTGACTCATCAAGAGCCTTAACTGTGAACCTAATTTAAAGCAGTTCCATAGCGATGTTATAAATTACTCATGTAATAACGTTTGCTCTGTGCCCAGGCAATGGCTGTCCCAGGGCCTCATTCCTTGAATGACGGATGAGTAATTCTGAGGCCTCTGTTTCACTCTCTATCAATAACGCCAGTTTTGAGGGTTTTTTCCTGGAGAAACCGGTGTCTGCTCTTTGTAACTTTGTTATGAGCTTTTGGTTGGAGTCTCAGTAAATCTGAAGTGGCAGAATTTCATTCCCTTCAGCTGAATGATGCCAGTTTGCACTAGCGGACACATCGGTCCTTACCTTTTGTCTTGGGAGCTTTCCTCGTGGTCTCCAATCCCAACACGTGCTGCGAACTTAAGATGTCAAGTAATTGTCCGCAATTACCCTTTTACTGCAGGAGTTCACATAAGACCTAAAACTTTAGTACAGAAGGTTGGTGCACCAATAATGACATGCAGGCTGCCAGGGCAATTAGTTTGGCCGTCAACATATTTTCTGCCAGCTTCCTTGTAGAGAAGTCCCTTAGATCTGGACGGGTGTCACCAACTAATATATTTTTCTGGCAGCTTGCTCTCTCTTTTCTGAACCTCCTGCAACTAGACATAGGGCCAATAGCGCATCCATCACTTGATGAAAATACAGGCAATTTATCACATGTAACACACGGATGTGTTCGTGGCTGGTGCGAGCTCCCGGGGGCCGTTGGTATCCCCCCTCGCCCGGCCTGGCGCGGCTGTGCTGGCGTGAGTGGATCGAACAACTACTTGGTTAATTGAAAAGCCTGTCTGGTAGGATTGATAGATCAGTAAGAGTGATGAGCTTTATTGAAAGAAAACTCTAATTCCCAGCTGTGGTTCAGTTTGGGATAGCAAAAGTAATGCTTATATTTAGTCATGGAAATAAATAATGCATGAGTGTTACCATGGCATTTTAGCAGCGTTTGGGTCTGAAACAGGCGTTGCTGTCATCCCTTCTCAGTCTGTTCAAGCCTTATACTTTCTGACAGTTCATTTCCTTAACATTAAACTTTAACCAAATGTTATTTCCTTTTATGAAAATCCGTGGTTTCTATTAGACATGCTTGGGGTAGATTTGCTAAAAAGCATTTATGTGTAATATTTTGTGTCATCCAAAAGCTACTCATCACATTTTCTTCTTTGTTTCAAACTGGAGAAGGAATGTTTGCCAATAAAACAAAATGTATAATTGCTAATCTAATTGCACATATTGTCTTTATAAACGTGCTTGCCAGTTGGTTATTTTCATGAGCAAAACACATACCTACAATTACTCGTTCTAAAGGTTCAGTGGGGAGATTTCTAGCTTTAAAAGTGTAAGCAATTGGTGATTTTGTTGAATAGAATTCTTCAGTGGCTTTTCCCCATGAGCTTTTTTCCTGTATGTATCCATCTCAAATTAAGGAACTTGACTATACTATGTTGTTAACAGTTCCTTGAAGACACAGATAAAATGTATATCTAGTGGAATCTGTAAAACCATTTTAGGTATGTTCAGGTACTGCTGCCACCTCTCACGACAGGATTGCAAATGTGAAAATTTGAAGGTTTTTAAAGCCCCAGCCCCTTGTTTAATATCACTACTAATTTTTTATTATTATTATTTTGTTACATTTCTAGGCATTTTAATTTCAGAGTAATAACATGACCCTGAATAACAGTTTGTTTTGAACCATTTTTTAGTTACCGGAGTCAGAAGATGTATGACTGGAGTTTTGATTTAGGTTTTCAGAGGTCTGCACATTTCTTCATGGATATCTCTGCCCAGACAACCTCAATAATCCCAGAAAACATTTTGCAACTGATTCACTGTAATTTCTGGATATTTTTTGCTTGTACCTTGATTTCTAGAAGAAAGGCAGAAAATTTATGAGATATATTTACATTGATTTCACTTACTGACTCTTTTTAAGGACTTTCAGTTAATACTACCAGCTACGCAGAATGAAAAACTGATCTAGTGTGTACTTAGTACATTGAATTTCAGCAGAAGCACCATGAGCAATACTAAAATACTCTCATATATAAAACACTATGGACTTTTTGGTCTAAAATTCCTAAACTAATCCAAAAGGAAGATTATCCTTTCATTCAACAAGTTGCAGCAGAGAAGATAAGCAATCATGCAAGAAGATTAGAAAGACTCCAAAATAACTGTGTAAAATAAACTACTAAGACTTTGATGTTACCTTATCTGCCAGTGAAAGATTGCCCAAACATTATAAAATGTAAACAATTGTACTTCAGAATTGAAAGGCACAGTACTAAACTCTGTATGCACTTTAGCATTTAATAACTGAGCCAGTGCAAACTGCAGTCCAATCTCTAAGGAAGCACAAACCATACAGTTGCATGCAAGCTGCATCTATGTAAAGAAATCAATATTAAACAAAAGATAATTTGTCTCTGAGAAAGTTTATCAGAAATAAACTATTTTGAAAGGGCCAGGAGCACACAGAGCCATTCCTGAGGCTGACGTGCATCAAACGTCCAGCTCCTCTCCCAGAGCGCTGGCACTGGGAGGTACCCCCTACCCAGACTTGCCTCAATTCAGGGCTGAGATACCAACAAAAAACCATCAATGCAACAAGCTTAATAACTGGGCAATGAACAGAAATGAGACATGGTCCAAGACAGAAAGAAGGAAATGGTACCTTGAGAACACATCCCTCACTGGGACTAGCAGGGTCCGGACATCCATCCCCTTCTCTGCCTCCTTTGTCATATGAACAGAGGGGCAGGGCAAGGGGCAATACTGTCTGAGACCTCGGCTGCAAGGGCAGCGATTTTTACCTGCTTAGCATGGTGAAAAGCCGTTGCAACGGTCTTGTGTACAGATAAGAGAACCACATAAAGCTAAGAAAACCTGCTACCTTTCATTTCCCAAAGGTAGCTACATGTGAACAGCCATACTACACATAAAAAGCTCTCTGACCGACAAAACCATTTTCCATGCAAGAATGCCATACTATAACTTGTGTGTACGTGCACGTATGGAAACGAAATAGTTCCTTGCAACTTAGTGTAAAGAATGAATTGAGTTGGGAAATATTTTTACTGATAAATACAGGAAAGGGGGGAAAAATAAAGTAATAGTTCAAGAATGTTATTTAACACATACAAAAAATATAAATTAAATCAACCTATGTGAACTTTGCAATATTTCTAAGGATATTTGGCCAAAAAGGTTGCTCAAAACCAATGAACTAGAACCCAAAATCCAGTATGATGAAGCTGGAAGGCAGCTCCTGAAACTACAAATAAGATCAAAAGAGGGTTTCAGGTTTATGAAAAAGGTCTGTTTAATTGAAACTGAATAACTGCAAATGACCATGTCAGCAGTGCATTTCATTTAGAGAAGATTTCATATGGTTAATGGTAATTACAAAATATATGACAAATTAACTCAAAGCAAGTGAGACAATATGGCAGGCAGATAAGAGCAAACATTACACTACTGCTTACAACTCCTAAGTCTTTCAATGACAAGAATTTTAGAATCAGTCAGAAATTACTTTTTTTTTAAAATTAGTCAAAAGCAGTATTTTGGAAGATGTAGCCACTGCAGTTTCAATGGAACTATCCAGTTTGATGTCCCCGGCATTATGGATCTGACCAATCTTCACAGCCTTTGGTAAAATTAAGAATTAAAAAAAACAGTCAAAAAAATCATATTTGTGCCTTACATTCATTCCTTGTAACTCTCATTCATTGTAATGCCAGCAACTGATGTTTGCTCTTTTAATCATAAATAGGAAGTAAAAAACCAAAATCTGCTGTGTGAAAGTAAAGATATTCCCATCTCTATTCCACTGACAACCCATGAACAACGTCACGTATTGTGCATCTCCTGCTTTCTCTATTGCTGAATGGAAAAATATTCTTAGATGCCTACTGAAGCTTAACCCAATGAAGCAATTAAAAGAAAAAACTTAATGAAGTGGTGCACTAATGAGACTGACTCAGTCTGTGGCAGCAGCAAATCAGCAGCGATCATGTAAGGACACGTTGCTTTATTGGTTTCCCATCGACGCCCTGTAGCAGCAAGCAGGAGTGCCCTCCCCCAGCTTTGCATTTCTCTCCACATCCACCACTGCCACCCAGTTTGTGGTGGGGAGTGTGGTCTGTACAGGGACACGCGACTGCTCTCCCCATGGCATGTGTCCAGACTTGCCTGACCTGCTCTGGCCAGCGTAGGGACTTGCTGGTTTTGGATGCAAACCATTCCTCTTGCCCTGATTCCAGGAAAACTGCTATTACCCCTGTAGGCAATAACTGAGCTGCTCAGGAGATTACGGCTGGTAGCGGCATGCTCAGTCCCACAGCTACTCTGCCAGCCCCTCCTACGTGTGGGTGGTGTTAGGAAGAGCTGTGAGAAGACCCATCACCATCTCTAGTATTCCTGAGACAACTTAACAGGATTTGCAGGGGCTGAACTGTCTGTGGGTCCACTTTATTTCTTGATAGATAAAGCCCACCATCTTTCCTTTAAACAGAGTGACCCTCATAGCATTATTTTTTTAATCATTAAGCTGTGGAATCTTGGTTCTTGTCTTGACCTCACCATGTTAAAACTGGTACAAATTCCAGTAAAAATGGTGTTGCCCTTTTGTGGTCTGAAAAAGCCTCTTCTGGTTTCAGCACATCACATCGTTTGAAAGCAAGAGCCAGAAAGAGAGGCAACATACAGGATCTGGCACCACAAAGCCACAGTGCAAACAAGCTTCTTGGTGATTCAGAGTTTGCACAAGGGAAAAAGAATGTGCATTTCCTTTCTCCGGCACACTGTGAGGTCCCGGTGGTAATCTCATGAGGGAGGCATGCCTATTTTATGCTTCAGAGCATGTTTGATTTCAAGAAACATCTTGCATGAATCATTGCCAGATAAAGAGTACAAGACAGTTAAAAGCACCATTTGTACTGAGAAATGCATGCCTGTACACATGTGTACGTATATATCTGCACAGTAATTAACATATCCCTTGCACCTTTCTGTGAAGCCCCGTAATACCTCTGCCATGTAGGTAAATTGCTGGGTATTTGGGTTGTGGGGTTTTTGGGTTTGGGGTTTGTTTTTCAATTTACAGGTACTGAAATGCAGGCAAAATGTTAAGTCACTTTTTCAGTACTATTTCACTCTGTTGGCACTATCGCAGTTCTGCAAATGACATTGGCTAGAGAATAAGGAGCATTAGGAGCATGACACCAAGCCCAGACAACAGCTGGCAGAAGCTCTCACCTCTTCCTAACAGCTAACAGAAGGAAAAAGTAGAGCAGCTTTGCAATAGGAAAATGATCCAACACACACTGAGAGTTTCATGGGATTTGCATCAAACTTGTAATTCGTTGAATAAAAGAGAAAACAATAAGACAAAGAGCTTCATTTGTCTCCTTGCTGATAAGGCTGGAAGTCAGTAAAAGTCCTGTTCCCCATGGGGGAATTAACAAGATTCCAGTGATCAACATCCTTGGTATTCAAAAGCACATTATAAATGAGAGATCAGGAGGAAAAGATGTTAGCAATCACAGAGATGGCCATACTTTATTTAGCTAAATGGATATTTGCATTTCCCCTATGGGGAAGTGAAAGCTGAGTGTGACAGACTATTTTTCCTATGTAGATGTAAGTAAACACGCATATGCATCAAGTGGATAAATATGGCCTTTCAGACAGATCCCTCTCTTGCAATCATTCTTTCAAATGAGGCCATTACTGAATAAAAATGTTTCTTTAGTTTTGCTCCAGATTTTCACCTGTGACTGCAAAGACATTTCTATCACCGTGTTCTGTATGGGAGCTTGTTTATGTCTGCTTGGAAGTGAAAGGTGATACGAAACCCGGAAAATGCCTCAGTGTAGCATCTGCTCTTCAGCACCATTTTCATTGAACATATTGTACTGGAAACATGGACGTCACTGAGGATGGATGATATGCAACAGGATGACTTAACCCTGAAAGCTGAATTTTCTATAGAGGTTTAAAAATGGTGCAATTAGGACAGACTGTCACAAAATGATTAATACCACAAGATACCTATCATTTCTTTTAGTCATACCACAGTAGCCCATTAATTTGAAATCTGCACGGTCACAAGTGTCACTTGCTCCCACATTTATCCATGGCGACCGAGAAGCCGTCTTTATAGGGAAATCAATACTGAGTATTGTTGTGAATACCTTCAGACTAATCAAAAGCACGGGTGACGTGAAGGGGGAGGAGGATTTCATTAAAGTTAACAAATTATTGGTGTGGCATGATGGTACAATGTTAAATGGATGTCACAGTGCAGACAGCTCGTGTTTTAAAAAAATGCTCATTACGTTTTGCCCTGGAGTAATGATTTATGTGATTAGGATGTTTTCTTCCTCTAACCTCTCTCCCTGTCTTCAGGTTTTCTACTGCCAACCATCTTTATTATATTGGAACACCCTCGATGCAAAATTTATAGCAATAGTCAAATTTCTAGGAAGCTCATGTTCAGCACTTTTTTCTGAAAAGTGCCTCAAATTAAGGAATAAAGACAACAAAATTATTTCACTGTTCAGTCTTAAAAATGTTGGAAGTACTAATTTTAAATCTATCCATGCCACACCTCTGATACATCGCACAGGCCACTAACACCCTAGTAATGCTGCATCTAATCTACATTCCTAGATTACTTAAGGACCATTCAGGTATATTTTTTAGTACACTTAAAGAAATTCTTCTCAAGCCAAATCTATTTCTTCTCATCCCACTGTTTGATTTTCAGTCCAGTGCCTGTTATGAGGAACAGAGTGCTACAGTGAATTGAATCACAGTGGTTTGAAACTACAATATGCTGCTACATTCTTTTTATGAATATGTACATGAACATGTACCAGAAACCCAGCGCTTGCCTTTTGCGCCAAAGATGATCATCATGCAGTTGTTCTACACCAGCATCCTGTACTCGTTCTGAACAAGAACTAGTACAGCAGCATCTGCCATCATATTCTTTGGAGTTTCAGAGAATAGAGAGACTGTATAATTAACAAGCCAGCACCCTGCAACTACCCTGAGGCAATGGGGGAGCTAAAAGTGACAGGAGAAATGCAAGGAGTGGCAGAGGGACTTGTTACATTCATTCAAATAATGAATTTGCTTTAAAGAATTGAGCGGAACTGTTGTCTTAGTAACCCACTCCGAGAAGGAGAACATTTCAGTAAGTTGGCATGCAGTCACCGTAACATCTGCATACCAAGACAGGTTGGCGAGTCCTGCGTAAGGATCCAGATTCTCTAGAAATATCTGGCACAAATTATCTTGGAATTTAGCTAGCACTGAACTAGACAGAACAAGAGCAGTTTGCTTTTCCCCCCATGTCCCCCATTTCCCAAGGACGGCTAGAAAAAATAAAATTGGCAGGCCGATTCAGAATAAGCTACACCGGGCTTTATTCTGGGTTTTAAAGAAGCACAAACACACAGCACAGACAAGGCACCTTAGCTTTCCTTATTATTTATCAGACAGTCACCTGGAGCAGAGAGACTGATTTGCCCAAGAATAAAAGGAGCCTGTGCTGGGCCGATTGCTGGCCCCCGGATGACGCTGCCTCTCCCCGAACACCACTGCTGCTGGAGAGTGAGACCCCCTCCTTGTGCAAAAACTCTGTTCAGTTAGTAGAACTCACTAGTGACAAAACTCTGGCATCATGTGTGGGAGAGCATTTGTTATTATCATATTTGAAAGGATTTTCAACATTATGCATTTATAGCTGCAAAAGATAGTTATCAAAATATTACATAAAATAAGAAAGTATGTTCAAGAGATGAACGGTGCACGAGTTCTGTCATGGAAATGTGTTTTTCAATTACAATTCATTAAAAATACATACTTTCCCCCAGGCTAAACCATCTNGAGAAAAAAGTCCCTCCAACCTGAACAAGAATCTTCAATAACAAAACTATTCTTTTAAAACCCCTACTGTCATTGTAAAAAAGCAATTAATGTACCAAATCGAAAGATTTAACTAGAGTGCTTGAAATGATCTCTTACGAAGAATCTTTTGTAAACATGTCCATATTTCATTAGGTTGCTCTGCAAATAGCAGAGATCTCTGAAAGTGATTGCACAACAAATAATCTTTTCAGTACCGCTTTGTTCTTCTAGTGATCTGAAGTATTGCTGTAACAGCCAATAATGAATTTCAGATCATCTGCAACCCCTTGCTGGAATTTTAAACATGTTCCCAAATGGAGAGAATGGTGCTTGCAAGTCTGAAGTTCAATTGGCTTTAGAGGTTTAAATGCAAAAGAAAGTTAATTAGTCATAAAAAAATGGTACATGATGAACATGGCACACCAATTTATATTCAAATATTACTTCTTCTGGTCTAAAATAGAAAGCAAAGCAATTAGCCAGCAAAGACATTAACTGCTGGGGTTATTTAGTATATAATGAGCAAATGCATCCACCCGCCACTTTACTTTGCAATGCTGTTTTTCATTTACTTTTAATGCATTCATAACATTAGGTTTTGTTTACCATTATGGTGATTAACAACAGGGAAACTGGATCAAACTCTGCTCTCGGTTGCTTTACAAGACCAGAAAAGTTATTGTAGGAAGAGCATTTGGCCCACTGCAATTAATTTCTGAATTCAAACCACAGACAATTTAGCAAAGTAGTAATGGAAATACTTTTAGCTTTGAATTTGTGTTTCATTCTATGCTGCTTGGAACAACTGGATGTGAAGTTAAAAGTAAACTGAGCCCAGTCTACATGTAGTAAGTTGTCCTGAATGCAAAAACCCAACCCAACCCACAGAACAAGGGACAAGGTTTGATCAGAAAATCCTATTGGCCAAACTGGTAATGAAACTCAGTGGATGAAACCCTGGCAAGGGACACTGTGAGCAAGCAAAACCGAAGGCACTTAGAGCACACTGAAGCAGAAGTTCAGATCCAAACTGCTGAAGAAATCATGGATGATGGAGGTAGCTGGGAACTTGCTCAAAGAGCTGAAGGACAGTCTTTGGGCTTGCTTGACACAGAGGTTTCCCTAGATCTTCCTCTTCTGTCAAGAAACTTTCTACCCAATAGAAATTTTGGAGGTTTCAATAACTCCAAGCAGGCTGCCTGGTGCTCACAAGTACTTTACACTGCACACGCAGTAAATCCCACTAAAGTATATGGCCTTAACATGTGTGCAACCACTCTTCTTTCCAAGATTTCCTCAATGAAAGGAAGTACAATGGCATTTAGAAAAATAGTAATAGTTCACTTCTGCTCTCTACAAGTCATTTCTGGCATAAAGGGGAAGGAAATTTAATCCTAGTATTTATAACTGTAGCTGAAACGACTGTACTGAATTTGATGGTTATTTTCAGCATTGACTACAAGTAGTTCTTTTCCTTCTGTTTCAACACGCACCCCCACATGTTATCTGCTGGATTTTTTTGCCTCTGGTTTTAGAGTTTTACTTAATATCACCTAAAAAGCAACACCCACATATCCTTCCTGTTAGCTCACGGATTCCCTTCCCAGGGCACATTAAGACTGACTCAAGTTGAACGCTTAGCCAGTGGGATATTCCAATTAAAACTTGATCAAGTTTACCTACATACTTTTGTAAAAATCAGAAGTGTAAACCAAGACGTTTTCTCATTAGTACAGTCTGACATTCTTGAATCCCATGAGACACCACCTAAATCTGTTTAATTTCATTAAGTTTTCTGGAAAAAACAACCATTTATAAAGATTTAATGTGATTAATTTAGAGCACTTCTGACATTCACGGACTTGTGCACAAGGCCCACTTAGTCTCTCTAATCCCTGTTTTGATGGCTTTCCTCCTAGACAGCATGTTAAGCTTTTGTTTGGTCATTGAACTGAATCCTCAGTGAAACACACCCCACTGCAGCCGCAGCCTTGCAGCATCACTTCTGGTAGTGATAATGGGTTTCAGGAGGCATCTGTAGTTACTCTTGGTGCTCTGGGCAAACTGTATTGCATGTAATTACATTCAGTGTAAGTACCCTTACAATTTCAGTTGGATGTAATATTCTTCTGCATTCTCTTCCCAAAGCCATTTGGTAATCTTGTCGTTGTGAGAGAGTTGTTGCAGCCCACTCCTCAGTTAGCTGTACTTAGTGATGGATGAAATTATCTCACTAGGCTTTTAGTGCAGACAAATGTTATGCAAGGCCCTTTGAGATTTCTGAAGAAAAGCTCAATAGAAAAGCATTGTATTATTGTTTATTTTCTAACATGTCAGCAAGTTGGATGCAGTATGAAGGTCCCTGGAGAAATAATCTTTTTTAAAAACGTCTCTTCTGCTAATGTCCTTTAGGAGCTATGGCCCAGAAGAGATATCCTGCTAGTTTCCACTACCCCAAATCTCTGCCAAAGAATCATAGTGAACAACTACAGCCTGAGGTCCATACACCTTCCCTGGCCAGCAGAAGGGCTGATCCAAATGGACGCAAACTGTCACTGAAGGGTTGCTAATGACATTCAGTTTTCACCGATTTGAATGGAGGATTTTCCCATGGGACTGAATCATTAGTGACACAGATAAATCAATATAAGAAATGTACCCAGACTGCCTCTACAAACGTCCCTTCCTGAGCCAAGTTAGAAAAATAGTGTGGCAAATATTGCTCTTCTGAGAGGGCAAATGACTAATACCTAAATAGGAATCCAGTTTCACTGCCATTCCATTGGAGAAAGAGCAAAGTTAAATGTTTGCTAAGTGAAAGGCATGTGAGGGGTAATAGGATTAAAGAGGGGTTAAGTTCAAGTTTCTGTACAGGAATTACAAAGAGCAGGAAATAAAGTATAAGAAAACTAAAAGCAAAGAGCTTTGGCTATATCTCTGTTTAAATTGTGAAATATATAAAAAGTCTCTACCTAAGTATAATGACATTTTGGATAGTTGTCTTCAGGTGTGTCATCTGCATAGAATCATAGAACCATTAAGGTTGGAAAAGACCTCTAAAATCATCAAGTCCAACCATCAACTAACACCACCATGACTCCTAAACCAGGCCCTGGAGTGCCACGTCTACACCTTTTTTGAACACCTCCAGGGTTGACGACTCCACCACCTCTCTGGGCAGCCTGTTCCAATACCTAACCACTCTTTCGGTAAAGAAATTCTTCCTGATGTCCAATCTAAACCTCCCCTGACGCAACTTGAGGCCATTTCCTCTTGTCCTATCGCTAGTTTCTTGGGAGAAGAGTCCAACACCCGCTTCACTACAACCTCCCTTCAGGTAGTTGTAGAGAGCGAGAAGGTCTCCCCTCAGCCTCCTCTTCTCCAGGCTAAACAGCCCCAGCTCCCTCAGCCGCTCCTCATCAGACTTGTTTTCTAGTCCCTTCACCAGCCTCGTTGCCCTTCTCTGGACACGCTCCAGCACCTCAG
>WAAD01017086.1:41702-69270 GCA_013389945.1 Fregata magnificens | reverse complement strand
ATGTAGGCCAAATGTCTTGAAAACCTTCTTAGCTTAAAAAGAATTACTAAGTTATGGAATTTCCTCTTGAGAAAAGTGTTTAGTTGTCATCACTTCAATCTACAAAATTAAGACAAAAGCTATGTAAAACTTTCTAATAGTTATGAGAAAAACTAATTTCTTCTTAATAAGCTTTTAAACATTAACTCTCAAGGTTTCTTATGGTTTGCAAAGATGTGTATGTAGAATTCAAAGACAGAGGTTTGAATTTTATGTCTGTACAAAGCATGAACATATTTCCTGACTTTAAAGTATCAGTGAAAAAAATCCTATATTTTTTATCCAATTTTCATATTATTTGAATAGAAAACATAGCAGTAATAGTACATAAAAGAAACTACATCTGAGAATGTGGCAGCTAGAAACCTGCTACGCTATAATCACAAATTTAATAAAATCCATATATACATAGCCATTTATCTTGCAGGGTTTTTGCTCGTTTTCTCATTTCTGTTTCTTTTCTTGAAATAAAGGAATATTGTTTCACTCAGTTGAGTGAAATCCTATGGGAATTTAATGGAATAAGTATGGCTTCAGTTACTGATATTATATAGTACTAGTAGACTATAATCTTATTATCAGGTCAGTAGAAGTCACTTTTTTTCTCCCCCTTCCTGAGTGAATACTAGAAGCTAACTAGTGCAATAAATCACCTTTTCTCAGTGTAGCAAAACCAATACATATGAGGTCAAATGTATCATAACAAATGCCATAAAAAAATGGTAGCTTACTCATGAGATATGACAATTGTATATCTTACCAGCTTCAGCCTGGTTTCATTCACTTTGTCTTTATAAAAAATAAGCATTTGATTAAGATCTCAAGAGTTTTTTTACAGAAATTTTCTTTTTGTTTGCTTTCTCCTTAATATTCCCCAACACTTACTATCTGTGCATTGGAACCATTTTAAACCAGCAATATGGCACATGTTGGGCCACATCCAAAGGCAGAAGGCAGGTAACTTTTCTGTTTGGCATAGGAGGAGGAGACACACAATAACCATAACCAGTATTCACTGGGCATAAAATAAACCCTGGTGGCCTTAGCTGCAGTGAGGGAGATCAGTTAGACAGAAAGGACAACACATTTCTGACTCAACAGTTTTTTATTTCACCTGCTTTGTCTGTACGGCTTCAGAATGTCCTCAGTTAGCATGAGTGGCTCTCATCTGCAATTAGGAGGACAAAAATATAAGAAAGAATTCCATTCACCTAACTGAAGCCATTTAGATTTAGACCAAGCTGGTTAGGCTAGGTTAGACTAGACTAGAGTCACTGCCTGTCTTGAGATACTTGTGGAATCTCTATGGATTACTGAGGGAACCTACACATGTAGTTTACATGAGTTTAGCCTAATTTTGGCATCTAAATTTAGACAAATGTCATCTAACCTGAGCTATTTTATTCAAACAAAAGATGAAAATTTTCTTTATTTTTATAAAGATGGGAACTGAGGATTCAAAGATATCATCAAATATAAAAGTATTCTGCTATCGGTATATAGTTCTATGTGATTACATATTCAAGCAGAAAAACATGAACTTTCCATTTTATTGTTGTGTTTGATTTTAGTCATGATAGAGTATCTATCTTCTTATGGAAGGGCTTTCAAAAGGCGTGATAATTTTGTATGGGTTTTTCAAACGTAGCCCTAGACTTTACCTTACTGAAAACAGTTCAACCTGTACAGATTGTTTTTGCAGATTGTATCCTCCTTTTATATTTTCAGTGCACATGCAACACGAATGTGAATATTTCAAGCAAATCTTGTTAAAACACACTTATTTTGCTTATACTACGTTACCTTGGAGTAGGGGAAAAAAACTTGAAGAGACAATTATAAAAATTATTTCTAGCAATCTGATTAAAGTAAACATATATGGTCTGCAAGGTGTAAGGCATTTAAACATTTTCTCTCTAGCTAATTAGTTAATAATTCCTTTGGCAGCAAATAAGTATGTAAGTGCACTATATGAAACAACAAGTTACATAGTTTGGAAGGCCAGCAGTAAATTATTTAAAAAAAATATGAAAACATATACACAAAAAAAGAATCCACTAACCACACTGAAAGATATTGCCTCTTTCTGCAAAGAAAGCCCTATCTGTTTCATTTCACTGTGATAGATGCAATGACCTCTGCAAGCCAGGTTAATTTGATGCAAACAAATTGATAGTCATCGTAGAGCCATCAGTGTTCAAATGTGCGGTTGGTGGTTAGTAATTTAATGTACCTGTTAGAAAACTGAATCTAAAATATTAATTTAAATCTTACAAAAACATGTCATCCCTAAAACAAAGAATAGCTCATATCTAAGATGTCCTTAAGTACTGAATAAGTCTTGTTTTCTGGTGGGGGCATTAGAATGTTTTTAAATATAAAAACTTGTGACCATGGGGTACGATATATTATCAAGGTAGTTCTCCCCACCATTACCCTCGGTTCTATACACATAATTTTTTTTTTGTTAACAAGATTTCTACATATGTGCATGTCCTGCGTTCTTGTTGAAGAATTTACCCCTGACAAGTTTTATCCTCCTGACTATATTCCTAGGTGATGATAACACAACCATGTTAACTATATCTAAATCATACTGAATAAGTGCCAATATTTGAAGAGTGCACTCTGCAGTAGAGAGTACAAAACATGCTTGAGGTTTATTTGTGAGAAATAATATATAAAAGCAAGTGATCATAAAAGGTATGTGTGTAGCATGCAGTATCTAGTGACAATAATTATTCCTGAATGTTTCAAGATCTTTCAATATTTTAACTTTTATTTTTCACAGGTATTTGTATAAAAGTAAACTTTTAAGTGTATGAATAAATACAGAAAAGCAATTCTGGTCTGACAGACAAAAATTTGACTGGTCAGAAAATTAAATTGTCACCAAACAGATTTTTTTCAGTGCTTGCTTGTTAAGTAATAGCTAAAATATATAACTTCGTTTGGGCACTGTAGGGTGGATGAGAATGAGGACAAGAGAAACCATGAGGAAGTAGTACCCTTGGGCAGAAAGCATGTTGCTGGGTATTGATCTCATTTATGTGGTCTGCCATTAAATATTCCTCAGGAAAAGAACCTGAATGCAATGTAATCGAGTCCAAATGGCTTGTATTCATGCAAACTCTGAAGATTAATAACTCATCTGTGAAGAGAATCCCATATTAAGTCATGACCTTAGTTTGCCTCCAGAGAGAGAAAAGGTAGTCATATGATGTCTCAAACTAAAAAGTCAGCAACATGAGTACAGGTTACTGCTCTATGTGTCATTAATATTGAGCATTCATGACATCTGCATGCCTTTCTAGAGCTAGGAAGTCATTAAACATAGGTTAGAAAGAAACCTGCACAAAATTCAGGTTGTGTTGGTTGGAAAAGTAAGTTTCTTGAAGGCGGTGTGGTATTATTCAAATTAAGCATGTTTGTTTAACAAATTTCCATGTGAACCATAACTTTGAGAAACTCAGAATTACCAGTTATTTCTATATACTTCAGTCCTGAGTTCAACTTCCATACATTTCAGTTATTTTAAATAATATTTTCCTTATATGCCTACAATGGATCATGCACCTACAGTATTAGACTAGGACTTGGCTATCATGGTCCATTTGGATTAAATTTTTTAGCAGTTAACCTGAACCTTGCACTAATAACTTTATCTCTAGGAAGCTGTAACAACTGAACACTGATATTTTACTGATTTTTTTATGATTGGGAATAGGAAACATTTTGTGTTGTTATCTTTGGAAATAGCAAAATTGTATATAATTTAGAGCATTTAAATGTGTTGCGAAATGCTAGGAAACCACCGGGTATTTACAGCCTTCAAATTAAAAAAATATGATACAATTAAAATATATTTGAAATATAACATTGTTTCAAAGGATTCCTTATTTTCCTATGATTTGCAAATCTGGCTTAGCACATGTTCTTTGACCCTAGCCTTTACTGCTAGGGAAAATGTCAAGGAGAATGACATTCATTTTTCTCATGATGCTTGATACTTAAAAATGTTACTCAGAAGGTTGGAATTCTAAGGACAGATCATTAGTAAGAGCCAATATTGATATGTTTATATTAAACATTAATGGTTTTGTATTTTGAAGTTCTTTCTGATTGAAAACCCTTAAATGCCATTTGTTTTATTTGCCTAAAAGATCAGACTGAAAAAGATGGAATCCAATTCATGAAGAAGAGCTGCCTGGTGGTTCTCACTGAATTTATATTTATTATTATTTTGTACTCAAAACCTATTAATATAATATATAAAAGCAAGAAAAAGAGTTATATTATTTTACCTTTAAACAGTACATAAGTCAGGATGTTTTTGAAAGCAAGCTGAATCAATGTAATTGTTCTCATAGTTTTCTTTCATATACTGAATTATTTTATTTTTTGAGAGAGATGTTCAGCATAGCATGAGTAGTTGTACCACGATAACTTGAAAACATTAACTTACACTTTTAGGTTTGGAGATTTTTTTTTTTTGGTGGGAGATGGGGAGATTGCAAACAATCTCTGTTTCTCAAATATGGCTGTTACAAAATGTAATTTTTCATAAATTACAAAATTTTGTAGACAGGCAGATGACCTTTTTGATATCACTCATTCAAATGCACACCAGTCTGGAGCTGGAAATTTATTTCCAGTTTCTTATTATTTAAGACCGCTTGTCTATTTCAGTGCAGATCATTACAACTTTTTTGTGCCTCTCAATGTGGTCCAGCTTATAAGCACTGAATTAGTGTCATTGAAATAAGAAAATTAGAAGGAAGTAATCTGTGGTTTCCATTTGTTCACTAGATGATCAATACACTCTTCAGCAGTCTCATGTGTTTTGAGAAGAAAGTCCTGTGAAAAAATCTATTCGATTGAGACAAATTGTAACGATGTTTCCATTCAATCCCTTGTAAGTTCCATCTTCTGTAGTTTATTTTGTTTACATATTTTGTTTGACTGAATGAGATCTGAAGAACTTACCTTTCAAATAATCAATGGCTTTATTAATCACCCCTTTGTCTTCCCTGATACTTTGAGATTTAAATAGTTTTCAGGAATAAAAATCATTAAATCTTCATGTTAAACTGCATTTGCTCATTTTTTACTAGGAAGAAATGGTGTTGGAAATTTTGGCATCTTACATAAGGTTCCTCAGGGTATTATTACAGGGTAGTCTGGTAAATCAATCTCTGAAAGAAGTTTTCATTTTGCAGAATCAGTTGCTGTTATTTAATTCATTTTACACATAATTTGCAAAAACTTGAAGTGGCAGTAACATAATGGAATTTCAGCTCTCTTAAAGTTGAGTACCTAAGATGTATCTGTATGAAAAAAAAATTAAACAGTGCATTGCAATGCAGTTGTCTGTATGTTTAAATTGGTCCTTGGCATGGTTTTGTTCTGGACCAGCTAGCACTCTTCTAAACAACTCATTTGCTTTGGAATTTAACACAAGCCAGGAACTGTTCCAAAAAGTCAGTCTGGATATAAGTTTCTAGTTTGGAGAATAAGAAAAATCAACTTTAGAGACATGACCCTCCTGTGCTGGTTCCTCTCAATTGCCAGAGAATGGTCCTTAGCCCATTTAGTTTACTAGTACAGCTGTAGTTCTAGTGTGGTCTAGGAATGTAGACTCCCACCTCAGTCAGTGGAGAAGGACTAAGTGTCATTAATCCTACTACCCACCCCATCTCCAAGACCTATCTTTACAAAGAAAAAAGCACTTGCTGAAAATATCTGTTTCTCTTCATTAGAAGGAACTGAGATAACAAGATAACTAGATTTGAAAAAATGCCTAGCTTGCAGATGGCTAGAGTTTGCTAACTACATCCTTAGTGGTCCTACAAAAATTGAAATGGGAGTTTAGGAGGATTAGTCACAGGAAGAGCTATCTGTGTGCATAAGTAAAAGAGAATTTTAAAGATCCTTTAGGTTCAATTCCTGTATTGCTTCTGATAAATAACTTCACTACTTCACATTTTAGTTTACCTGTCTTCAAAATGGGTACAATTCTTGCCATTTTCTAGTCACATTTTGTAATTTAACATTGTGAATGCCAGGGGTCCATATTGGGATCAGTACCATTTAATATCTTCATCAATGACATAGACAGACCTTCAGCGAGTTTGCAGAAGACACCAGGCTGAGTGGTGTGGTTGACAGGCCTGAGGGACGGGATGCAATCTAGAGGGACCTGGACAAGCTCAAGAAGTGGGCCCATGTGAATCTCATGAGGTTCAACAAGGTCAAGTGCAAGGTCCTGCACCTGGGTCAGAGCAACGCCCATTATCAATACAGGCTGGGGGATGAAGAAATTGAGAGCAGCCCTGAGGAGAAGGACTCAGGGGTACTAGCAGATGAAAAGCTGGATGTGAGCTGGCAATGTGTGCTTGCAGCCCAGAAAGCCAACTGTATCCCAGGCTGCATCAAAAGAAGCATGGCCAGCAGGTCAAGGGAGGTGATTCTGCCCCTCTACTCTGCTCTTGTGAGACCCCACCTGGAGTACTGTGTCCAGCTGTGGAATCCTCAACACAGGAAAGACATGGACCTGTTGGAGCAGGTCCAGAGGAGGGCCACAAAAATGATCCGAGGGATGGAACACCTCTCCTATGAAGAAAGGCTGAGAGAGTTGGGGTTGTTCAGCCTGGAGAAGAGAAGGCTCCAAGGAGACCTTATTGCAGCCTTCCAGTACTTATAAGAAAGATGGGGACAAACTTTTTAGCAGGGCCTGTTGCAATAGGACAAGGTGTAATGGTTTTAAACTAAAAGAGAGTAGATTTAGACTAGATATAAGGAAGAAATTTTTTACAATGAGGGTGGTAAGACACTGGAACATGTTGCGCAGAGAGGTGGTAGATGCCCCATCCCTGGAAACTTTCAAGGTCAGGTTAGACAATGCTCTGAGCAACCTGATCTAGTTGAAGATGTTCCTGCTCATTGCAGGGGGGGCTTAGACTAGATGACCTTTAAAGGTCCCTTCCAACCCAAACTATTCTGTGATTCTATGATCTTTGGCATTATCATTAGATTAAAAAAAAAAAAAAAAGTGTTTTTCTAAAATCTGTTGTACTATGAAAATGTGAAACCAGAGCCATAACAAAATCTTCAAAATTAAGTAATATCACTGATGTAAAGTGATCATTCCTTTTTCCATAGTAACTAAGCCCTTATCAATTCAACAAAGGAAATGACTTTTAATGGTTTAGTTGCATTAAATAGGAATATTGGCTGAAAAAATAATATTTCTCTACAGTACCAGCAAAATATTCTTTGTTCATGTATTAAATGACTAATAAAGAACCTAAAATGGCCATTGCAGGCTGTAGTTGATGCTCTGTTGTATCCAGTAGGAAAGAGAATTTCAATCCAATTGATGTCTGAGGTTGAAGTCCAATATAGATATTGGAATGAAGAAGTACCTATCAGGGAGAAGAATGAGCATGAGATTATTGTGCTGGAGAAGCTTGAAGCAGTGGTTCTGGAAAATCCCAGAGAGATTTGACGTGTTGTACACATCTGTGACAGATTGGCAGAAGCCCAGGGAGATGGAATTTAACTTTAGTTAAGATTGTAAAAAATCTTAACTAAAAGAAATTTGGGGAAAGTAAGAAAAAGTGATGGGAGAATAACTGGGGCATTATTCCTCCACTTTGCATTACAGCACTATGTACAAACCTGAAGAAATAGGAATTGAAAACACTGAACATTTCTGCTTTATTCTCCTTTTCTCAGAGAGGTCCTAGGTATTCCCTGATATCCTGGACCTTTTACAAAGAAGGCCCAGAAGCTCACAAAGCACAACCCAGAGACTGCAGCACAAACTGCCACATCTGTTGGCTGCACTCAGGGACCTGTGCTCTAGGCCCAGCTCTTACAAAGGTCTCTGCCGAGGGCCAGCTAAAAGGGTGCTTGACCCTCCCTAATCAAGGGGCACCTGCAACAAAGGCTCAAGGCACCCTGGGTCAAGGGCACCCAATCATGCTCCTTAGAAGCTGCTAGAGCTTCCTCAGGCCCACAACCTTGTGGCTGCCTCATGAAGGAACGTCATGAAGTTCAACAAGGGGCAACCCCATGCAACAATATATGCTGGCAGCAACGCAGCTAGAAAGCAGCTTGGCAGAAAAGGACTTGGCGTCCTGGTGGACACCAAGTTGAACATGAGTCAGCAGCGTGCCCTTGTTACAAAGAAGGTGAATGGTATCCTGGGCTGCATTAGACAAAGTATTGCCAGCAGGTCAAGGGAGGTGATCCTTCCCCTCTGCTCAGCACTTCTGAGGCCACACCTGGAATACTGTGTCCAGCTCTGAGCTCCTCAGTACAAGAGAGACATGGAGAGAGTCCAATGAAGGGCCACTAAGATGATGAAGGGACTGGAGCATCTCTCCTATGAGGAAAGACTGAGAGAACTGGGACTATTTAGTCTAGAGAAGGGAAAGCTCTGGGGGATCCTATTAATGTACATAAATTCCCAAAGGGAGAGTGCAAAGAAGATGCAGCCATGCTCTTTTCAGTGGTGTCCAGTTCCAGTGACAGGACAGGAGACAATGGGCACAAACTGAAACACAGAAGGTTTGTCAGAACATCAGGAAACACTTGTTTACTGTAAGGGTGACTGAGCACTGGAACGTGTTGCCCAGAGATGTTGTGGAGTCTCCATCCTTGGAGATACTCAAAAGCCATCTGGGCATGGTCCTGGGCAACGGGCCTTGGGTGATCTTATTTGAGCAGAAGGAAGGACAAGGTGACCTCTGGAGGTCACTTCCAACTATTCTTTGATTCTGTAACTCTGCCCTCCCTGCTCCTCTGTTTAGACGTAGCATGATGGCAAACCTACTGTACTAAGCAGAGAGATCCTTTGTGGTCAACAGCACAAATATAGCCCCTCCAGAGAGTTTGTCTAAATCAATTCCTCCAGTCTACATGGTTCCAGAACAGATATTAATCTAACAAAAGAGTCCAGATTGCAGAACTCTGATCAATAGTTTTCTACACTATTTACTTAAACTGCACGCCGGTAGGCATTTCATATATAAACACACTCTACAAGCAAACATAGATACCTATAGCTCTGTGCGTTGTCTGTCTACCAGACATTGTGATAATTACTTAATGTTGAACTGTGCATACCACAAGATTCTTAAGATTCTTCTTTGAGCACCTGTCCTTGCCAGATCTTATTTATGCTGTTAGAGAGCTTCTAAATGTTTGACAATTTGTATTTAAACAAAGGATTTTAATCATTTCTCCTAATCCTAGCCACATAAAATAGCTTAGGATCTCTCAGTAGCCAGTATAAAGAAATAAACATGTCTAGAGAATGACTGATCTATTTTAAGGTGGATATAATAAATTATTCTCTAGAGATACATCTGTCATTCTGTCAATTACAGCAGAATGGGCATGGGTGGCTGCCTCACTTTTGACGTCCAGTTCTTACATGACTACAGTAAACTGAGATGAATTATAGCTCAGATATCCACATATAGATCATGGAAGCACTGAAAATTAAAGAAAAGCTGAAATAGCACTTTGATCAGAGTATTAGGAAAATTCATTTTGTTGAGGTATTTTATTCAACAAGTATTGTCCTTGTCAGTCAGGAGTTTCATTGTTCTTCTGATCAATTTAATAAAATAGTTCTAAGGTATCAAATGTTGCTCTCTTTGCAGAAACAGAAATAATGGCTAGGCTGCAAACTTTATATGGCTTTGGAATATTGTTTAGAGCAATCCATTGGAAATACTAACTGTACAGTTGGCACTTGCCAAACAAGACAGGATATGTAAATATTTACATACAAGTTGTTGGCTTGTACACTTTTCTATGGCATCATTGCTCTACTCCTGGACTGAAACTCAAGAAAGAAAAATCTAAATAAAAAATTAGATTCTTACTTTTATGGTTTATTTTTCTTGTAGAAGAAGGTTGCAGTAGCAGCACCAAAAAGGCATGGATATTATTTTTGCGATCTAAAAGTTGGTGATATTTGGAATATCTGGGTCAAAACCTTTAATTTGCCTGGGTTTTTTCTTCTATTCTATTGTTTCCTTCAACTGTCACATAAATATGGTTTCTAATAGTGGGCTTTCTTATGACAGGCTATTTATAACATCCATGATACCATAGCTCCTTTTTTCATTTGTCATCCTTTGAGGTGTTTGTGAACTCCCATCATGGTGCAGAACAAGGACTGAGGGGGGCGGGGGGGGAATCAATTCAATCTCAAAGAAAAAGAGAAAAAAAAATCACAAAGAGATTACTAGTTTGGCATGAAACATGAGAAAATAGAATATAGGCCCCAGAGGGTTTAAGATTCTTGAACTTCATTGGCTATAATCTCAGCATACCAGTAGCATAATCCTTGTCAGGTCTTGTGGAGACATGATAAGAAAGGGAAGTTTTAAGAAGGTTTTGGAAGAGGACTATGAGGATATGTTTGTAGATATCCATGAGACATCATGCAAGAAAGGAAATCCCTCAGAAAACTCATGAGTCAGAGATGTTTTATATGTCAGTCAGAGGCATAAACTGATCTTTGTATGGTAAAATGGAGATAACCTGTGAAGGATATCAACAATGAAAACGTTTGTTTGCTGTGATAGGAAACCAACAAAGGTATTGAAAGAGACCGTCCAAACACCAAGGAAGCTGATATGTTCAGCAGTATTCTGGAGAGTCATGTATTGACAGGACCACATATACTTAAGACCAGAAAAAAGGCAGTTGTAGTAAGCATGGAGTAAAATGGCAACACCAGGTTCAGGGTTTTGGTTGCATGTATAGGTAGAAAAAGCTGTATCTTACAGACATTTTGCAGAAACCTAGATATAGCTTTGACCTTGAATATCAATCTGCAGGCCCCCACTAAAACTGCTATCAGTATTGCCAAAGTAGCCGTGTGAATGGTAGTAAAATATAACATTCTTCAGTTCAAGAAAAAAAATTCAGGTGGTAGATACAGGAATTCTGACAGTCACTAAAAGTAACTGTCTTTTTCATATGATTCAGACGTAAATCTTCTTGTGATAGTCTGGCCTTTAGTTCATCTACCTTTGTGAACACAGAGCAATTCTATGATGCCATGACCTTTTTCCTGTATTTCTTACCAACCTAAATTCATATGGAGTTAAAAGTAGCTATACAGTTTTTAAGTTGAAAGTCAAAGCAACTTGATTCCAAGGACAATTTAAAAGCCTGTCTTCCAAGAATTAGATCTTCCTGACATTTTTTCCCAATGTCATATTCCTCAAGTCTTCCTGATTTTTTTAGCCTTTCCTTCATGCTTTTTCCTATTCCTTGCCAGCCTTTTCTCCTTCTCTTTCCTTCTTTCCTTTGTAGGGCTCATGTGCAGTCATACAGAAACAATTTGTAATGCTTATATCAGCCCAATCACCATCCACATATCCGTCTGTTTGCTTAATTGACCTTTTTTTCAATCCTTTCTCATTCATATTTCATTTACTTATTCTGGTGCTTCCTCTTAATGTGTACATTTTGTCCTCTTGTGCCTTACCAGCAACAGATGCCATAAGTATGTATGTAAACATCTATGAAAGCATAAATATTTTGCTGCAACGTAAGTGTGAAACCATCTTGCTGGGTTTAAAAATGATGTTGCAGAATGAAACTGACAATCAGCTTTATTCCAAATGAATCAGAGACCTGTATCTCTCTGCATCCTTTTCTGCCCATTTAAAAGACAGCTGCATACTTCTCTGGTGCGTGCTGGGAAGAACTGAGATGAATCACCATCTTTTTATGAAAGTGTTGTATGTAAGCCTTTATTTTTAGACACATAAAAGACTTATGACACTTCTTAAGAAAAATAAATAAAATAAATTCGTTACAGGTTTAGTTTGTATAAATTAATAAATTTTATCATCTGAGATTAAAAATAGCTTTAGTATAAAAAAATATTGGAGTCTTGATAAAAGAAATTGGTTTTTAGAAGAAGGAGACAGGGCTTTCATGAACAAGGAATGAGAAATGTTTCTAAGCATAGGAAGAGACATGGAAAAAGTAGCAATGTGAGAAGCTCAAAAGGCAGAAGATCAGAGACAGGCAAGAAAAGAGCAAGTGAATGGGGGAAAGAGGAGGGAAAAGATCAGAAGCAGGAAATGTGAACAGCAATTTGTAGTAAAAGGAAATCAAGTAAAGCCTAGCTAATGAATGTAGGACAGGGAAGAAATCATGGTACGGTGGTTTTGGCAGTGCAGTGACATAGTTATGAGCATACAGACAAAAAGGGTGTAGTCAATTTAATATAGGCAGCAGAGTATTTACCTAAATTTCCCTACTCATCCTGGATCACCAAGAAAGACACTTTTCCCATAATTTTATTTATTCTACATTTCTATGAGACCAACTGTGGAGTGGAGCTTATTCCATCAGTATTTCAAGTGCTGTCATATTGTTTCTAGATATGTCATATTATCTGTAGATACATTAGTGCATATAACTACAGATTCACAGTTTATAGTTACTTAATAAAGGACTTATAACCACAGAATTTTTAAATGCTGCATTTTTGTATCATTCACATGTAAAAAAATTTAATTGCCTCTCATGTTAATTTATGCTTCTAGTGCTAATTCAGAACATTTACAGCAACAAAAGCCTTGATGTATGTCACACAGACATACTGACACACCCAGACCAAGTAATGTCTTTCAGAGTTAAAATCCAAGCCAAAGCCAGTGTGAAATGGCCACCTGAGGTATTCTAAAAAGGATACGCAGTGAAATTCCCCAATGTATGTATATATAGATAACCTTACGCAAAAATGTGAAAGCATAAATGGATTCTGGATTCACTTTTTTGAGATTGGGCTATAAATCTGACATAAAAAGTAAGTGGTTGTGCCTGAAAGGAATTCATTTAATTTTATTTGATTGTCATGCTTTGGTGACAATGTTGCAAAAAATGCCTGTTCACAAACCAGGCTTGTACTGTTACCCTTATTCTCCTGATATTTTTCCGCAATGATTTTGTTGTTTATAGAGAATCAGATTTAGGCTTAAGTCAGCAAAGACAGCAATTTTTTTTTTTTTTTCCCACGTACAGCTGATTCATTTCCAACCTGCAAAAAGTGAAGGGGCTGACATCTGAAACATATCTTCATCCCTCATGGTCTGTAACCCCTTCTCTGTCTGCTGGCTGTAATTCCCAGAAGTGTCAAAAATTCTTTCAAAGGGTAGCAAAATGTCAGAAAAAATGTTATTAGGCAAATGCATCTCACTTATTTCAGGGTGGGACACTGCAAAGTGGCTGTAATCAGTGACAGCAGGAGTAAACAGCTATTGAAAAAAGCAATTATGGTCAGTTTTTATGCTCCTGCCCAGACGAAAATCTGCAGATGCCAGTCCAGTGGGTACCATGGAGGAATATGTATCAAAAGAAAATTTACTCTCAAAAAGTTGGAAAAATCCAGATCTACATATCATTGTATAACAGAATTGTCAGTAAGCTATTCAATATTCAGTATAATACATCTGATTATCTGTGGTCTATGCTCAGCTGTATCCAGTTACAAGGTATGTCCCTCATCCCATACAAATCTGATGCTCTCACTATTTATTGTTGTAAAGTACTGACACCAAAAATGCAGTATCAAAAAACTAAAGCTGTGGGAAAATCAATGGTAAAGAACTGAATCGTGTGTTGAGCCTTCAGTTGTGAAATGCTATGTACTTTATTTTAGAAAGGATCTTTCTATCTTCTTTCTACCATCCCAGAGATATGTGAACGGAAGCAATTCTGTACATAATATTAAGCTTCAAACTGACATTTACTGTTATTTAGAAAGATTACCCAGTACTGCTACTTTCAAAGTGCAATTTTTGAAAGATATGGTCCTAGAACAGGCACTCCTGTGAACAAACAGCTTGTGTCCTGAAGGAAAGAGAGATCTGGTGGTTTCATCACGGAAAGCCCTGTGGTAACATCAGACTTTTCAGCTTTCTGAGAAAGAGATGACAAGGTAGACACAGTGGCTCATTGGCAAACTAGCCCTTACGGTTAAAGAGTGCTTATGTGACCCCTGTCCTCTCCTGTGGAGCGATCTCAGGACTTTCATTGTTCTTTTCTCCAAGACTATTGTTTGTGCAAGGGGTCACAAACCTGTCTGTTCATCTCAAGATGTGACTGCTCCATATAGGGTCCATCGAGATTGCAGCGCTGCTGCCACTCGAACTGCTGCTTCGTTACTCAGTCTCTGAAAAGGGCTATGTCAGAGCGGAGCTGGGAACCTTCAGTGGAGTCAGAGCAACATGACACAGAGAAATCTACAAGATAAAATAGCAGGTTCCCTGTCTGAAGGTTTGCGCTTATCTCTGGTTAACAAGGCTAACAAAACTGGACTTTTGTTTGCTGTTGGAAACGTGAGTAAAAGCTACTGCTTTACTGAGCTTTCTCTGCCTGCAGAGAAATGAGAATTTATTTCTCCTAAATTCAGACCTGGCTACTGCTACTCATGCCTTCATCATTCTGACACTGCCTTTCTACAGCGCATTTCATCTGGGGCAACATTGCTTTATTTAATCAGGAGATTCAGTGAACTGCAGTGAAGGCACTTAACAGTCACTTAACATGCTGAATCTTTTCACTGTTAACTTTAATCTCACTTTCTTTATAATCCATGTCCTAAAAATATTCAAGAGGTTTAAAAGCTCAGATATTAATACTAGGAGTTTGAAATCTTAATTACAGATAATATTTTAACATCAGAAATGCAGATACGCTTGATTGAGTTTCAAAGACATTAAGTAAAAACTTCTTAGTTGCAGGTCATATATGATTAAATATTGTCACTAAATAATTTTGAAGCAATAATCAACACTTTACTATATATGTGTGAAACCTAAACTGCAGATTTACAATGCTTATTGTGCTTTATGCTTACGTGAAACAGCTTTCTATCTTACTGATGGATGGATGTAGAGTAAACAATGTCACCTTCAGATTTCCTTGTGGATGTGCTGTATAAACAGCTTGGCTTTTCTAAAATATATATGGCTTTATTCCTAAACAGAATTTCATGAACTGTTCACTACTGAGCATTACATTTTAAAAAATGTATAATTCAGTGCAGTGCTTATTTCATACGATTTTGGGAATATCTTCTTAAGTGTTAGCTTTCCTCACAATATTTTAATGTCCAAATTTAGGTTTCATAATTTCTACAGGGAAAAAAGACCCACAACATTATTTTTTATTAACTGCATAAATAGAAATTTAACACATTAACCCCTGATAAAAATCAATTCAAAGGAACAAAGCATACTTGATCATGAAGAATGCTTTTTGTTACAGCGGGTTTCTCTTTTTTCTTTTTTTTTTTTTTTTTTTTTGGAAGGTGCTGGATTAAAAGGAAAGATCTGATGTCTTTATTTATTCACAGAAAAATAGGAAAGGACAGTAGAGGCTTCTCAGCATACAAGTGATGTTTCTTTCCTGCCGTAAGTGCAGAATTTTTCAGCCAGCTTTTAAAACTCTCAACAATTCTGGTTAAGGGATGGTACTTTTAATATGATAGTACTCTGATATGGGTACATTCTATTTATGTACATTAAAAGATGGGTACTTTATACAAATACTCCCTATTTGCCTTTTCTTCCAGGAATAAAGTATACCAAGAAAAAACACACACCTTTTATATTAACATAAACACACCTCCATTAAGATTTAGCTCTTGTTTGTAGAGGCCCTGCATCTTCAAGTTGTTCATTCCTCACGCTGTTCTAAAATTATAGTTGATACCTCTGTTAGTATGCTTATTTCTGTAATGTAAAATGTTGATGGTCATATGGAACTTGAATTTCCATTTAGCTATATTTTTGATGCTTTGGACTTCAGTCACTGTAAATTAGGAGATCCCAAAATAGCACAATTTTCGTATTGCTCTTTATTTATAGGTCACTCATCATTATTAATTATAGCATAAGTGGCTTATTTTCACTACAAAATAAACGCACATTTTTCAGAGGCCAACACCAATTTTAGCAATGTTTAAATAAGCTGCATAATTTCACTATTTCTGAGTGAAAGTCAAAGACCAAGAGGTGACTCCATTGTCATTTCTAGAATTAAGACACCGTCCAAATATTTGAAACCCAGCAGAAAAATGGAGCCCTCTGCGAGATCACTGCTTTCCCACAGCTTGTGGTTCGACAAGCCCAGCAGAGCCCAGCAAGCAATGCCTGGGGCTACGATCAGATAGATTGTTGAAGATGACTTAAAAGGTTGTATAGTCACAGAGTGGTCCATTGTTTCTGAAGTGACTAACCAGCCAAGGCAATTTCTTCAGCTTGGTCTTATCTCCATCTTCTTCTCCCCACTAAAAGAAACATTAAAAATTTAGAAATGCTAGTTTGAGCTCTATCCTGAATTTTTAGCAAGTAACATGGATATAAATATTAACGTTGGCTGATAGTTCTGATACTGAATAAGCATCTCATTACAGTCAGTGGAACTAACCTTTCCTGTTCATTTTTCTGCTGGCCTTGAATGTGACCTGCCTTGTATGACTGGGAGAGGACAAAACTAACTCCAAAACTCGCTCTTTGGCAAATACGAGGACTCCGCATTTGCTCTTTAATAGTCATCATATGTAGTGTTTCACAAGGTACAACTAGTCTCTTTGGGTACAAAACAGATGGCTGAAGCTTAATAAAATTGATACTACTGGGAATACAAGAATGACTTCTACCAAAACTAACTTTACACTCCATTATAGGCCCCAGCCGAGCAGTTACCAAAGTGATGTGAACTCTCAGACTGCAGCCAGATTGGCCTCTAATCCTCTAATCCCTGTAAAGAGATAATGTTATTAAACTGGGGTTTTTTTCCCACATCTGCCTACCTGAAAGTCTCCATTACATCCTTTCACATATTTCCCAGATTAACATGATTTGTTGTGTCACTCAGTGCTGTTAACTTCTGTGTTGCAGGGCTCTTGGGCAAGGCATGCTAGAATCTTTAGTTTTTCTAAGACACTCAGTGCTTTTGAGGGAATTGTTGCGGAAAACACATCATGTCAATCTTTTAGATTTGTCCGGGCCAGTCATTAGTTTCTAGCTTTAGTTTAAGATTTTCACTGTACAATCATGAATCCCTAGTGTTTAGGGACCAGAGCACTTCACCTCTTCTACCACCATTTAAGAACATCACTGCTCCTAGAGAAATGGTTTTGGATATGAAAACTCAGCCTTTTAAAAACCAGTTTTGAACATGGCCATAAATAATCTCTACCTTTTTGTCTCCATGCAGTTGCCTTGCTGAGTCTCTGCAGGGCTTTGGGCCAGATTTGATGTTGCGCTAACACAGAGAAAGGTGCCAAAGATGAGCTTTGGCAGGCAGGATCCCATGCATTCTGGTAGTCAGACTCTGGCAGCACCCGAGAACAGATTTCCAGCTTCATTGTCTGCATGGACAGCAAATGGCTTTTGGATCGATGAAGGTTACATGTCAGAATGCAGTGTAGGCATCAGCAGAGGCCATGTTGACATGACTAGGAGTGGAAAGCAAATCCTTTTTCCATCATTATAAGTAATGATCAGAATTGCATTGCTTTGACTACCAGTGTGGTATGGTAAAGACCCTAGGTTGAAGCCCAATCAGAAACCAAGGACAGAACAGAAAATTAAAATTCAGGCTGTTAAACTAAAGGAAAATAAGAGGAGAGCCGACTTAGGTCTGAGACTTCTGGGTCTTTGCTCTGTACCAGCATGTGTGTGCCACAGTTGCTAGCACTTTATAAAATGCATTATATTATATTCAGTTGTTTAACAAATGATGTCCAGTCTCCTAAGCCATCTGGATCTATCTTTCCTTTTTTTATATCCTTTTTTTTTGCTGCCACTTGGCAACTCATTGTTTTAAAATTGCTCATTTGGCAGACTTTGCTGCCAAATGGATTTCAGCTGAACTGCTCATAGCTCTTAGCAGGAGGAACTCACTCTACTGCACACAAACCAGCAAGGCATGCTTATTAAGCGTCTGTCGCAATAGGAAACACTGCCCAAACTATACGTTTCTGTCCACAGGCAATTTTGTGTGGTAATATTTTGATGAGCTGGTGTAATTGGAACGGGTGTATTTTGAATCCAGTCCTCCAAATAGCTCAGAAGTTTCTTGTGAGTACAACTACAGAAAGGAAATGTGTAATATTGCTATACCCTTAATACCATGGAGACAAAAACCGCTATCATGGATGGTATAATAAAGTCAGTCCCAAAGAGCTGTTATGAATACCATGTTTGGTGAATGCCATCTTTGGCAACAAGGCTGAGTGATGCTATTATTATTAAGACTGCATTAGTTTAGTTTATTTTCTCTAATCTGTAATATGAATGATCATAGAATCATAGAATATCGTGAGTTGGAAGGGACCCGTAAGGATCATTGAGTGCAACTCCCTAAAGCAATATAAAGTAAGAAAGACACTTCTTTTTTGAATGATCATTTTTGTTCTGCCTGAGTTGGCCATATAGCTGAAAAATAAACAAGTTGTTCCCGAAATGCATGGAAATTATGATTTGTGAAGTAAATAAGTAGCATTTTATGTGAAAAGGAACCTTTTAAATTGTTAATGAAAACTCAGCAAAAAGTATTTCAAGTATTACATACTTGATAGTAACACAGAAAGATTCTGTGGTAAAAGCAAGCTAGCTTTTTATTAAGTGGACTGTTGAAAAATACATTCAATCTCCATGTCTTAAGTACCTGCTGCCCCCTCCAAACTCTTCTCTCTGCACATTGACATTTCCTCCAGGTTCCGTATCTGTGTATCTGTGCACAACGTTTGATGAGGTATTTCTTAGAAATTCTGCATTAAAAACATCCATTTTTAAGATCATTCAAGCTTATCTACAGATAAGACTGATTGCAGAAGGCACTTTGGAAGGCAAAATTTTGCTTTTAATGCAGGCGATTTATCATAAGATTTTTTCAATCATGTAATCCCCGAATAAGTATTGATCGTAAAGCTTTCCTAGACACAAATAAAGATTCTGGAATGGAAAAAGTGATTTTACTAGAAGTGATAAAGAAATCTGGTTCAAAAGAACATACATAAATAGTAATGGGGGGGTAATTTTTTGTGGTTAAGAGAACATATTTTAGCATATGACTGGTCTTGGTAATCTCAATTATTACGGCTGTTCAACTATTTTTTTTATTTTATGTTATTCAGTTCACCTTTACTATACGCCTAAAATTTTATTTGAACATTTAAACCACTGACCTTTATAAATGAAGTGTAATACAATAAAATAAACTAAATAAAAAATTAAAATTGAAGCTAAACTGAAGCCCTTTTGTTCTATACAGAATTCTGTTTGGTTCACACTAGCTTTATAGGTAACAAAAAAATTAACTCTATAAAGCAGTGCAAACATTTTAAACAGATGGGAATTGAAATAAGACATGACTCCCTATGGTTTTTTTTCCCAGTATATAACGGGTTATTTTCTGCTCTTTCTTTTTTCACTAAAGAATAAGAACTAAATCCTTGTATCCAGGCAGCAACAAACTTTAGCAAATTCCTGACTTTAAACTCGTGACTCAGGTCTGCCTGTAGTTACTTTAAAGCTTAGTTCACTGTACACTATATGATAAGCATAATAATGAAAAGTTGTCAGCCCTAAGACTACCCTGGAACAAGATTAATGTCACCTTTAGAAATTGTGAAAACTGTTTATTTCACTGAAAAGTTATACTGCCAATCCCATACAAAAGCATTTTGGGTGCTGTTGCTTTATGACCTGAGATTAGAACAAAACAAATAGAAATTGTTTAAATCAATAACAGCTAGCAGACATAGATCTGCAATGATGTTTCTAAGTAGTTACTTTAGTTCCCGGGTTCACAGTTCTGGGTTATCAAGAGATGGAAGATGATAGATGGATATAAATTATGCACAGCTTCTAAGCTTTCTGGCTTCCCTTTAAAGATTTTAAAAATTTACTCAGCTCTGACTCATGGTTGCCTACAGCCTATTATTTCCTAATCCAAACCATGACTATGCAGCAGGAGAGTAGAACATGTTTAAAGCAGTTTCTTTTGATGCACGAAGTTTCTTCTGCTCCTGTCCTTGTTGGCTGGGATTAAGGCTTCTGTAGGAACAAAAGCAGCAGCACACAACTCCACTGCAGAGAGGGGTCCTCTCCAAAAGCAGGGAGAGCTGAACTTGTGTATGCCCTAGGTATCATCTGCAAAAAAAAAAAAAAGTTGGCATATATAAAGCTGGAGTGGTGGTTACATAATAGGTTTAAAGTTTCAAACTTCTGGATGCCTAGACCTGTGAATTCTACTCAGCTCCGTTATGTAAAATGGTGGGAGCTGGCTTGGTGCTATAGCTTAATTTCTGTCTACATATATATATATGTACATACATACACACACACACAGGGACAATATACAAATGTGTATAATCTATACAGTGTATATGGATTATATCTATATTTATCTATATGTATGATATCTATCCATACCTATAAGTATTTCTATATATATGTGTATGAATATTGATATAGTTATTTAGAAATATAGATGTATCTATATAGATATATAGATATATAGCTGTATAGATAAACATATAGATAATTTATTTTCAATTGTAGAATCTGGTTTTCTATTTTTTTTAATGATTTGGGTACCTGAATGTTTGCCTCCTTTGTTTCCTTTTCCCATGGCCTCCACATTTGTATAATTTTCTACCATCTATTTTCTCACAACTGCTCTTCTCTTGGCTCAGCTGTTTAGTAGCCGGCACTTACGTCGCTGGAACTCTTTTCAGCCTGGATTCAAATGGTACTGTTGACCTCAGTGTAACAGAAACTGCAGCCAAAGTAAAGTGAACAGATATGGTTAAATGATGGTATCCAGAAAAGCACTTACATTATTATAGTTTTTTGTTATTGATGCAAGTTCGTCATTAAGCAATGTCTTTCTTGGCCGTAAACAGAACTTTTGCGGAACTGGCCAGGTAAAAACAAATGCCCATCTGAGTGATTTAAGTAATTTTATAGTTCATATAAATAGGGAAAACATTTTTTAAATGGACTAACAATGTGTGAAGGGAAATAAGAAGGGATTTTTCTATTTGGAACGTTCTGGATACTATGACACAAAGCTCCTTTTCATGTCTGTCATGCAGAGTCTGTTGTTGAGAAGAACTGCTCTGCGAGTTTTACACAGTCTGGTGTTCTTCTGGATGATTTCTCTTTCATTTGACCAAATTGCCTTTCTTGAAATCCTGTGAAGAACTACTGAAATATCACATTATAGGCACAATGATTTTTACAGCCTCTACAATCTCCACTACCTATTCTTATCCAGGAAACCATTATTACTTCACTCTTTCCCAGTCCTGCTTTCATTATACAGAGTGGAATCCACTTTCTAACACGTTACTGGTTTTTGTGAACTAGAGCCTTAATTAACCACAAAAAAGTTATTAGTAAACCAGGATTTTTTTTCTTACTAAAGAATTACTAATCACTTACACCTTGTTTTCCCCTCTGACTGTAAAAGTCCATTTTAATTATTTTACAGAATGAGCTATTATAAATTAAGCTGGTGCACTTATATGTCTGTGCCTCAGATGGCTTCTCTGATTTTTAGTAGTGATGGGAAAAAAAAGCCCAAAAAGTGATACTTGGCTCCTTTAAGTTTTCTCTGTAGGTAAGCAGTTAGCTTTAATTGGTTGCTGGAGCCTGCTAAGGGAAAATACTAAATCAGTAAAGCTTTCACTTGAGCCATGGCCCATTTTAGTCAGTGTTAGACACTCCATGGGTTACAGCTATGAACTAAATAATTTCATATCTGCCACTTATCCTTCATGGACTCCCTGTCTCAGAGTTTCTGTCTTTGGAGCACAACCAGCAAAAAAAAATTGAGCTCACAAAATCACAGAGATAGATAGATCTAGCTGGAGTTGGGAAGAAAAAAAATACTTTTCATCTTGGCTTTTTGAAACATAACTATTTAAGAAGTTAAATGAGTTCATAGACAGAGATCTTCCTTCACTGTAGTAAAATGATGTAAGAGAGGATTAGCTGAACTAGTAAGACAATAAGCTAGTATTTTCTCACAAGTCCATTATTTTCTTGAAAGGGCATACCAAGAAATTTATAAGTTCTTTGTAACATGGAACATTTTATGATCTGTCCATTGAGAAAAGTTTGAGCACTAGCAGACAACATGATGTGTACTTTCCTTCCATGATATTTCAGGATGCAAAGGGGATTTGGAGGCATGGTTTATGATTCATTTGGCTAGCTGTAGATGTCCACATATGACGTATGCAAATGTCACGAACTGTTATTAGCAGAGAGAGAGTTTTAGGGATTGATTCATCCATACTAAGTATGATCTAAGTAAACCAGAACAGCCCCAATGTAAATGTTATACTTTTCTAACTATATGGGGAGTCCAGGGTGACTAGCTTGAACACAGATTTTGCATTGTAGCTATCTAAAATTAAAGGATATCTAAAATTAGATTATATGAACCCCAGCTGTGAAGCCCAAAGAAAGGGGAAGTGTGTTTTAGACATAGCTTTACACATTGCATAAGTATTCTTCCTGTGCATCTCTCAGTTGATAGATCTTGAGTTTAATCATAGCTGGTTTTTTTTTTCCTTCTCTGACCGTTTCTCATGTATGTAAATGGAAGTTCTGTAACATATTTTCTTAGCGAAATGTTCAACCTGTAACTTCTTTCCTAAAAATAGCCAGATAATAGGCATCTAGACAGTCCCCAAAACTGGACAACTACCTTCAAAATTTCAGGACAGCTTCTCCAGAACAGATAGAAATTTTTCAGCAAATTAATCCCTCAGAAGCTGGGGAAAAGGTGGCAGCATAGATGACCATCACATTTATCAGGTCTTCTGTCAGCTGATACCGGCATGAGGTCACTGGGGATTTTGGGGAATTATTATACAGGTTCCTTTGGCTACACTAACAGAGCAGGATATTTTTTCCTGCCTTCGTCTACTTCTCCACCTGCCCAGTTTCTCTTTCCAGCTATGAGAGGCATTGGTGGAACTGAACCACATCCTTTGCTCAGCTCCTGTCTTGCTGTCCTGTCTTTTTTTGGTGTCATGGTTTAACCCCAGCTGGGAACTAAGCACCGCACATCTGCTCGCTCACTCCTCCCCACAGCAGGATGGGGGAGAGAATCAGAAGAGTAAAAGTGAGAAAACTCATAGGTTGAGACAAAGACAGTTCAATAAGTAAAGCAAAAACCGCACACGCAAGCAAAGTAAAACAAGGAATTCATTCACTACTTCCCATGGGCAGGCAGGTGTTCAGCCACCTGCAGGAAAGCAGGGCTCCATCACACGTAATGGTTACTTGGGAAGACAAATGCCATCACTCCGAACATCCCCCCATTCCTTCTTCCCCCAGCTTTATATGCTGAACATGACATCATATGGTATGGGATATCCCTTTGGTCGGTTGGGGTCAGCTGTCCCGGCTGTGTCCCCTCCCAATTTCTTGTGCACTCCCAGCCTACTCGCTGGTGGGGTGATGTGAGAAGCAGAAAAGGCCTTGGCTCTGTGTAAGCACTGCTTAGCGGTAACGAAAGCATCCCTGTATTATCAACACTGTTTCCAGCACAAATCCAAAACATAGCCCCATGTTACCTACTATGAAGAAAATTAACTCTATCCCAGCCAAAACCAGCACATCTGGCTTTCTAGCTAGCTTCCCACCCATGCCTTAGCCATTTCCCTATCTATCATCTGGTCTATCCTCACATTGTCATGAAATCACATGACCCTAACGAGTGAAGCCTTTCCTTTTTCTGTGTTCACAGAGGGCACAAAATAAAAGACCGCAGAAAGTGACAGGCAAAATGGGCTGTGGTTGGATTCCAGTTTGGGAATGCCAATATAGGCCTGTATAGTCTGTATTTATAGTCCAAACTTAACCAGAGATAAAGGTGTTTTACAGAAAGTGCAAAAGTACGAAAACTGTCCTGAAGAAAATTAATTGAAACATGATTTGGTAGAGGTTAGCAAGTTAATTGGTGAAGGAATAAATTCTGTGCATGCATGGATAAATTCTCCTTACCTAACTCTAACTGCCTAAAAACTAGGTATCATCTAGTGTGCCCTGTTTTTTCAGGCTCCTTTTAACACCAATGAAAAGAAACAGAGGTGTCCACAGAGCAGTTCATTCTATTCCAAGGGACATAGGGAAAGGCATCAGGGTATTGCAGGAAACAAAGTAATGCAGTAGCACAACCTAAAGTTCAAAAGCAAAATATCATCTGTGTGACATCATCCACAGACAACAAAATGCCTATTTTCCTCTGCAATAAAAGTACACTCCCATGACTGTCCAACAATCCCACAGTGTGGCTATATGAGGTATTAGCATTAAAAATACTGAGTTGTAAACTATAACCCCATCCTAAACCTCTAGTAACTTAAATGGAAACCAAACTGAAGTCCCTATTTCAAAACCAGTCTCTCAAATAATATTTAAGGACATCTGTCTCCATTATCTCATAAGGTTTTTATTAAAGAACCCTCCACATCTGCTGTTGTTCTAGCTCACTGTTCAGTATCAACTAAAGTACTATGGTTTCACACAGATGCAAAAAGTGTTGCAATTTTTTGGTATGTGCATGACCTGTAAGGTCATTGTTTAATCTCTGATGTTTTTGCTGTTGATTACAGTGTACAGGTCTATCACCACACAGCGAAGAAGTTCTGCAAGCATGTAAATGAAGTCATTTCTCACTTCAGTGCTCTTCTTTCCTTCCAAGTGAGTGGTTCAGAGTAAGAACTTTAAAAAGAAAATAATCACCTAGCAGTACGAAAAGCAGACATGTACTTAATTCTGTTATTTATGCCACACTATCAATCACGGATTCCTCTCTAAAATTTAATTTTAATAATGTCTCTTGTCTTTATATATTACCCATCTATCTTAAATATTAAATCATTATTTCATGTGAATCCTCCCATACAGTCTACACGTGCAAGTGCTTGCAGAGTTGTGTTTGATTATCTCAGAGCAGAGAAGATCTATTTTCAGTTCAGATCATTGAATGTTTGTGTTTTCTTGTCTCTTGGAGTCTCTCAATATTCCGGGGAGGTTACTGACAACTACCTGGGGGTTTAACTTTGTTATAGAAAAATCTCAATCAAATGGTTGGAAGTTGCATTTAAGACATCTTTGTGCAACAGTGTCAACAGGGGAGCAGTAATAATAATTTGGTGACAGAAAATCTATAAAACACATTAAGCCAGTTTCAGTTCCACTTTTTTTCTTAAGTCTTGTTACATTCATAATTGGAGTCACAGAGCCAAGATCAAAACTCTAGGAACAAAGCTTACCTTAAAGGCTTTACTGATAAGAACTTATAAACAAAAGGTTTAAGATTCAGCATCCAAACTAAGCTTTACTAGTTCTCTAAACACTATTGATTTCCCTCAGATTCCTGAGAAATATTTAATCCAAACTCTATTTGTCCTATGAAAATGAAGTGTCTGAGTTGATCCATATTTTCACTTTACAGTATTGAGGTCCATAGGTTAATACACTAAGCAAACTGAATACTCTGGGATTTTTATTCACTTTGTAGGCTACAAGAAAGACAGGTATTTTATTTTTTTCCATCACATGGTCTTGCAGCAACAGTATTTTTCCTGCATAGAATCTAAATATGTGGTTCCGCATTGCAGCAATACTCAATATCCTGTTTAAGTTGCATTCTGTTTCTGAGATAAAAGCTTATGTTGTGATATGAGCATTTTCATTTCACTGCATAACTTTAGGATTCTACAGGGAAAAAAGTCACCACCAGTTTTAAGTTTTTTTCAGGTGTCATCATAGTAGGGTATAAAGAAATGCTCTTTTCCTAAGAGAAAGCCCAGAGAAAGATGAATATTTAAAGGTACATTTCCAAAATAAAAAATTATCTGGCATTTTACATCAATGAATTTTATGGAACAATTCTTCTTTTATTTAGCTTAAAGCAAGATGCACATTAGCTCACTTCTAGCTAAGCCTCATTTATAAACCATTAATGGTTTCATTTACATTTTCATCAGGAAGAAAAGAGACAGTCATTGCATAGATCTTTCTCTAGACACTGAGATATTATTTAATTAAATATAGTTTATGATTTTGTACAGGGTATCTGCAGAGTTTTGGTGGGAAACAAGAATAATTGGACAGTAATTGTACGATGGTTATATTTATCTGAATCACAGGTGACTGGCTATTTAAGTCTGCTGTATTAGCCAGTTAACCATGACACATGCATATACACGGCTTTAACCTTCTTATGGCCCACCAAGATATTGTCTAACAAGAAATATTTGTTGTTTTCTGTGATGATTTATCTAGCTGGTTTAAGATACATCTTTTTTGATTCACAGTCCTGATTATGGGACCTGATTATGGGGTCTGTAAGGGTCATGCTCCAGTAAGCTAATTTGGTACCTATATGTCCTCTCATACTTGACTACAGGAGCACATGACAGAAAGAGATTAAACTGAATTTAAAATATCTTCTTCAAAACAGGGCATTATTTATTCATCCAAAAGTAGATAGTGTGTAAAGTAATGGATAAAAACAACAAAAGCCCAATAATACAAAAATATCTATCTTTCTCCCCACCAGCTCCATCATCTTTCCAGGCGCCTTTTCAGAAGTGGCTGAGGGAAACTGCCTGTTCATTTCTAACCCAGCTGGCAGGTATTGTTGCCCTATGTCAGTATTTCCTGATTCACTCTGTATATCCCCACCCCCCGTCCCCCTCAAACCAACATCCTGAAGGGACAGGCACTCTCTGAGTCTAAATGTGAGTTGAGAAATGTACAATTTGCCAGACTTTGCATTGGCAGGCACTTGTCAGTCAATAGGTTTCCTCAAAAAATCCTTCATTACCCTGTATGACAGCACTTTCACTTTGCTTCTATTTCGTTTCCTGTGGAATTTCTTCCTTCATCCTTGTCCTTTGATTTACCACCATGCATTTAGGCAGGATAATACCTGATAGGTAAACTGAGGTTCAGAATTTATTTTTAAATTTATACACATACAAGTCTATTTTCTCCAAATGAAGTTGACAGTTAAGTTCATGTAATTATATAGGAAGTATGAAAGGATAGTGAAAAAGCTTATTCTACAAGTATGATGAGTCAGTATTTCTAATTATGGAAAATTTGTAATGATCTGCAGTTCAGCAAAAGTAGCTTATATTGTCTTTCAGAGTCACAAAGGACCATTCCAGTTCTCTCAAAATGCATCTGCTGATTTCCAGGCCAACGCAAACTACCACAGATGAAGGTTCCTCCCTTACTCAAGGGAGGATGTAAATAGTCACGGCTCAAAATGGTGTGCTTGTAAAATACAAACATATAAAGGCAAATGTAGGAAGGTATTCGGAAAGGAGGTAATGAATACGAAGATATCAACAGTCATTATGAAAACTTCGTGGTTTTGCAGGAGAGGTATGGCTGGAATGGGAGTATAAAATGGTTTTTAGAAGTGAGAC
>WAAD01017086.1:1788-38354 GCA_013389945.1 Fregata magnificens | reverse complement strand
CCTCTTACTGGAGGGTCAAAGGACAAGTGTATTCCTGAGGTAAATGTTATCGAATAGACTTCAGCTCTTTTGATAATAAGATGACATGTTGTGAAAGTCAAGTTAAGGATGGTTTGCACCTTAGGAAGAAAGGACAGTGTCCTTGCTCAGTAAGTTGCCAACTAAGTGGGAAGGCATTAAACTAATTAAGGTAGGAGAAAGCAACAGAACAGAGTAAAACAAAGGCTTTTCTTGACAAAGGCTTCAAACAGGTTTTATTCTCCACAGTGTTAAAGGATTACTAAAGGAAGGGCAAGGAGGTGTGTGAAAGAAAATATTCATAAGATGACTGAGTTTATGATTCTCAGGACTGGGATACAAAATAAAAACAAAATATTTCAGGAAAACAACTTCAGTAAACTCAGAAAATATCACTGAAAATTTTCCCCATGTTGTTGGAGCCTGATAGTTCAGAAAGGATAAGGACACAAGTGTCTCTTTACAGAGGAAAAGGTAAAAACTTGACGCTACAGGAGAACAACTTGACTAAATGCTCGTTGTCCACAAACACAGGAAAGCGGCATACAGGTTAGCTCCTTAAGTATGAGAATAAAAATGAGCCATGAACACTAAAGGGGGGTTGGGAACAGCAAAAAAGTCTGACCAGAAACAACATAGATAACTCTATAAATTCAGTAATAATTAGAAGATCAGGAAAGAAAAAGCTGGTCCACTCTTAAGTGGAGAAGAAAAGCTATTGACAAATCATGCTGCAAAGGCAATGGTGCTTAAGATCTTCATGACACTGTCAAGAAGGCTAGCTGTCATCAGACACCTATCACAGCCAGTGTCAATGACATGGGACTATGGTCTCTGCCTGCTACAGAAGCAGGTTGGAAAGTACTTACATTAGATGTGTATTTTCTGATCTGTTGGAACAGATGAGCTGAATTTAATCTCAAAGTACTCAAAGGAGCAGCTGATGAATTACGAACAGTTTCAGTGTCAGAAAACATAAGGGAAAATGCTAATTGTTAGCATCTTAAAGCCTATGAAAAGATTGTCCAGTTGGGTTGTAAAGTAACTCTCCGTGGAGGCTGGAAAAAAAATGTTAGGAATGATATCGGTACAGTTGATCCTGCCTTCAGCCACGGATGACTAGAAGAGTTTTTCAAGTGTTTTGCAGACTCTATGACTTTATAAAGTGTTCTTCTAATGGATTGATATAGAAAACAGAAAGCAAGCTAAAATCCAAATCAAATTAAAAAGGCACAAAAAAGGCAAGAAAAGTTATCATCTAAGTTATGACCCAAGATATAAAACAAAAAGCACAATGGAAGGATCAAAGCAAACAAATACCTACCTTCTTCTTTTTCATCTGTCTCTTCCTTATTTTGCCATATCTTGTCACATCAACAGGTATCTTTTCATGCTGTTGCAATTCTACTATAAGTGCACAGCCCTTTGCCCCATTTCCCTGCTGCTTTTATGCAAAGTACTTTAAGATAGGAATTGGGTCTTCTTAAATCACATTCTGATGTCTTTTGGTCTCCGAAATACCTCTTTAAATACAAGTAAGCCATTATACTTTAATATTTTTCTCAGAGAAAAAAATTGTTGATTTGAACTTTGACATCTCCTATGATGGCTCACCTAATATCTTTTGTTTAATATGGTGCTGGAGTGAGCCAGTATGATCATAATTCAGCATGAGATGAAAGGCTTTTTATGATCTTCTCTCAAGGTTAGTCAATAAGCTATTTGAAGCACTATATATGCAACCATAGGAGAAAGAGGTAGGTTCCATGACTGGTAAAATAAATTTTCTTTCTGCAAAATCTAAGACTCATTTATTACTTTTGCATAGACCCATTTCAAATCCAGTGAAACCATCAAGTCAGTGGAGTGCTTGTCAGATAATAAAGACTTATTGCTAGTTACCCCAAGATACCTTGTCTTGTCAAAAATCTTGAGAGTTATATTATCAATATTAATTCAAATATTTTAGATTTATTCCCTTTCTTCACCATTTGTAAAGTTGCTCACATTTCAGATATTTCTAAACTGGATTCAAGCAAGACCATTATGGCTCCAATCTCTTCAACTCTTACTTCTTTGTGCAGCTGCCTTTATATTTTTAATGTGCTGATATCAATGCCTCTGCCACCTCCCAAACCTTGAATGATTACCTGAAAGTTCAGTCCTCTAACCCATGAATTGTGAATTAGGAAGCAAGTGCTACAAGATTATATTCATAAATTGCATGTAACAAAAAAGATAGAGGATTAAAACCTAATTTTTCTCTTCGGTTCAGCTTCTACTTAAATAGGACAAGGCTATAAAATAAATTATAAAAATATCCAAAAAAAAGACATTTGGTAAAATGCTTTGGACAATAACTATGGAAACCTGGTTGCTAATATCCAACAGGCAGTTTTTTGTTTTGTCTGTGAAGCTGAAATTCATGGAAATCTTTAATAATAGCCACCTTCCAAAGGCAGATCTTTATGCATCTGCAGTAACTGTACAATAACTATGTTCTGTAGTTATTTTAACAATAGTTTCATACAGTGATCTGTGTGTTCTTTCCAATTAATTATTTAAATATTCTGTCAGGTGTTGCAGTTAAGTCTTAATAATTTTGTAAATGGATGAACAGAAAAAGAGTTTAAATGATGTGATCACATCAAAATGTGCTGGTGGTATGATCACAGAGAGCAAAGTCATGGGTGTATGTCCAGGCAGGTTTTCTGACCTCCAGTGGCTGTGACACTGAACTCTAGAGAAACTTTTTAAGGTAAATATTTCATTCAAATATATTGGACTCATTCAATGCCAACTGAGGAAACATAATACAACCATGTTTAACTTTTTAAAAACACTAGCAGTTCTTTTGACATCAGTGAATTACATATGTATTTACATTGATTTAAGCCTGCATTTGACTGTTGTGCTGAGACCAAGACCTTATCCATTCTAATAGAGACACTTCAAAAACACAACAAACTATGTTTCATAGCAGCAGCCTGTATCATTGAAGCCTACAATAACATTTCTCTCTTTGGTAGAACAAATGCCCCCTTTCCATTATATATCAGCGTTAAAGAACATTAGAACTGGCACAATCCACTCTAAGAAGAAAAGCGTATCTTCTGCAAGTATTACACGACACACGGCAGATGGAAGCACTCATGGTTCAAACTCTCTGTCTTATTGTTGCAGAGTTGATGTTGTAGTTTAATCCTCAGATTTCTGAAGTACATCATTTAAAGTCAGAGTCCTCCCATGAATTATTATAAACTTTCCCAGTTCAGAATAATTTGTATTGGCAAATGTATTGGCAGAATTATCTCTTAGGTTTATGCATATTGATATGTTACTTAAGACTCTCCAACCACTATGGTACCAGACACCTCTCAGAGAAAGAGGGACACAGTCTCTATCCCAGAAGCTTACAGCCTAACTAGATAGAGCAAATAAAGGACTACAGAGAAAACAGGGCTGAAGATGAAGTGGCTTTCTCAGGGTCATGAAATAAGAGAGTGGCAGTGAGGAAGAGACTCCAAGACTTCTGTTTCCAGTCTTCTGAGCATCTTATCTATTTTCTAAATAGTTCCTCCATTTGTTTTCAAATTTCAGCAGGAGATTATAATTTATATTCAGATCTGGTATATGTAAGTAGAATATTACTGATTTGTAAATAAGCCGCGATGTGAATTTGCCTAGTAAGTTTAGCTGCAGTACAAAGCAAGATATAAAAAATGCATATACTTCACAAAACTTGATCTGAACAATCTTCTCACAAGTTTCTTTTTTACTTCTGAGATGCTCATACAGCTGTCAGACCCTGTAATGTGACTGAGCAATGCAAACAAAAGAGAGCTATAATTATGTTTGCCCCAAATAACAGTAAAAGATCAATATCGCATCCTGCTTGGGTGTTATAATATCTACCACCACAGCTCTTGCTCAAAGAGGAAGAAAGGTGTTATCTTCAGCCTTATCTTTGTCCTCCTTCTCACTAGGTAGGAGGTAAAACACAAGTCTGCAAGAATAGAAATGTTTAATTAAGTGAAAGAAAAATCTTGCGAACAGCAAAATGCTCAACTCACAAAAGAAGGTAAGTATACCCAGCATTTTGCTTCATCAAACTTATGAAAGCCATCATCAGGGGGTTAGATTAATACTAAAACAGATGCAGCTTTTAAATTAGAAAGTACTTACACGAAGACTACTGTTGTAATGAAGGAGAATTTGTCAAAATCTGTCATCTCTATGGCTGTGCTCAGCTTTTGCAGTGTTTTATCTACTTCCATATCCTACTCATCACCATTTAGAAATTACCTCCACCTCTTCTGCGTCACTTTTGTGAATGCGTTGCAAAGTTATTTTGTTGTTTAGGACATTTGACTCTCTTTCAGCCTGCAGACTGCAAAAAAAGTCACAGTGGAGGCAAAGACCCTTGTCTGGTGTGCTTATGCTTTCATAAACAGGCTTGATTTTTTGCCAGCTCTTGCAAAACTCCCAATCATTCAATAGCCCATAGACTACAAGTTGAAAATCACCGTATAGCTGAACAGATGCAAATAAATTCCTTGAGAAGCTGCAAGTTGGACCCTTTATGTTCTTTGTTTATTTCTGCCAACATTGTCTTTTTCTGTCACATGTTAGTAGGACTGAGTACAACGATTATCTCTGTAGCAGATCTATAGCTCTCTTTCTGCCAGGGCTGCTGAGAAGAAACTGGCTACCTGATTTTCCTATTGACAGGGATTGTTTTTGTGTCAGGGAAGTTCCCTGCAGGAGAACTGAGATTAACTCCCTTTGCACTACATACATGGTACAAAGGAACGATGGGCAACATATGATGTTGTGGTAATGCAGTGATTCTAAAGCAACCAAAACCAAATGACATCATATAATTATGCAGTGACATTATCATGATATCTGCATCACTGTCTTTGATTATTGTATGGCCTGGCCTGGTCTTTTGCCTCTTTCATTTCCAGTAAAGCACTGGGATAAAGGAGAGGCGACACATATGTGGAGTAATAGGAAATGTGTGGGTCATGGGACAGAAGTCACAGAAGCTAGGGAAAGTGTTCCTGCCTTCTGTGGGGCTGTGCAAGAGAGGAATGGACTCCCTGAGCCCCAGAGATGCCTCAGACTACATACTCCAAAACAAGGAGGATTCCATTCCAATTGCTGTTGTCTTAGGACTTTAATAAAAGTTTGCAGTATTGTTTTAATGTGTTCACCTAAAGCTGGACAAGTTGAGAACATTCTGTCCAAGGATAGGTCCCAAGATTTTCTTACACTGCCTGCAGTCAGCTAGGTAGCAGGCAGTAATAAGGACAAAAAACACTCCTACCTGTGCTTCCCAAAATGCTAGTGACTACTTGTCCAGCACTTCAAAGTGTGGGAAATCTTTATGCTATTGTGACACTTCAATGTATTTTTTAACAGAAAAGATTCATATTCATCACCCATCAGAAAAACAAAAAGTTCAGAAAAGCAGAGGCGTTATCTTGAAATAGTGAGCATGATTCCTTGATGTTGCAGTAGTATGCTGAGCCCTCAAAAGAAGACTGAGGATGTGGGATGGACATGCTTATCAAGCAATGACAATTAAGTTAAGCACTGCATGAAGGAAGTTGTATTCTGAGTTCCTGCAAAAGCCTTCCTCTGTTCCCTGAGCTTCTGATCCTTTTTGCAGTCAGTATTCAGATTACTTTCTAATAGGAATCTAAAATTATATATTGTTGGTTTATTAAACGTTTTATAATAAGCTCGCTTATATTCTCAGTTTGGTAATGTTATATTTTATTTGATTGTCTCCCTTTCTCAAACAGACACAAGAAAAGGAAAACATATCTCTTACATGTATGACTCCCATGAATCTTATACTTTCTGCTTTTTAAAGCCTTAACCTCCTTTTATGCTTTTATTCTGTTTACTTCTTGCTTGTTTCCTCTTCTTTTGTCTTCGTAAATCTTTCTCTTATATGTCAGTCCCTTGACTCTTCTACTTTCCTATTTGAAGTCAAAACCAGCAGGATTCCTCCTTCCTCATCCTACTCATTCCTGGTTTTGACCTTGTGTGTAATTCAAAATATACTGAGCCTTTCACGCACAGATATGAGATCCAGTCTGGGTTAGTCAATACATAGCCAGAGCCCAGATGCTGCAAATAGCAATATGAGCAAGATCCCAGGTCACACATCTTCCCAGTGTGATACTGAATCAAGGCTCTGTGATGCTGACATGAGACCAGTTAACAGTCCTAATAAACCCTGAGTTCTATAGCAGTTAGTGGTTTTCCTCTTATCCTGAAATATGATCTATTGTATAATCCTGGTCCCTCCCCAAACACACATATGGGCACGCACAGTTATACACAAAAAAGAAATTCAAAATTTAGGGACATGCTGCTGTTATGTCCTCTTGACCTTGGCATATAGCCCTAAGAGTAACGGACATAACAATTTGGGAGGCGGGGGAAGGGCATCACATACTGAGTCCTAGGGATTGTGACCACTTCATGGAGGACTTCAAAGGATTTATCAGGTGGCCCCAGATGTGTCTCCAGGACTACTGCCTTCTGGAGCTGATGCTTTTTACTCAGGGCACAGGAGTCCTCTCCTGAGCTCAAGCACGCAAACCTTCTTTCTGAGAGGAGATCAATCTTTTAAGGCACACCAAGCAGGAACAGCATTGCCCAACTTTTATGGGAACAGATCATCTGTGAGAGGCTGGTATTAAAACCCACATCAGTGATTGGAGGCAGTGTCCTTACCCGAGGCTATAAAACAGGGTGGATAGGGTAGTACTTTCTACCCTGACCACTGAAGCTGGAGCACTCAATAGAAATAAAATATTTCAGGGAAAAAAGATAAATATGAATAATTATATATGCCCAGTGGTGAGGGTATTTATCTGCAAATGGGCAGATGGGAGTTCCAGCCTCTGTTCTTACTACATTCTTCATTTTTATGCAGAGACCCCTTACTACAACATAGAGAAACAGCCCTGAAATAAGAACCAGAGCACTGGCCTCCCAGCAGAGGTGAGGACCATAATCTTTCCATGTCCTCTCTCTCTGATCTTGAACAATTTGTGCCATAATGCCATCACTTCTAGGCAGGCAAAGTTTTCCATTATCTCCTTCCCTCAAACATTGTCTTTAGGATGTCCTTCCAGGAAATTAGGTATGAGTTTCAAATCTCTCAGGCAGAAGGAGGACGCAGGTCTGTCTTGCCCTTAGTAAATAGAATAGCCATCTTCCTAAGCAGCAACCGCAAGTGTTTTTTTTAACATCAGTGTGCCATCCATCTACATGTATTCTAGGAACACTTAGATATACTCCAAGAACATGCACCAGATAAAATTTAATAAGAAACTGAGGCAGAGCAGAAAAGTGCCTAATTCTTTGATCCCACGTAGAATTAAGTGGCAGAAGGTGGCAAGCTGCTGAACATGACATACTTCTGCAAATGGACAACAACAGAAACCTTGAAAATACAAATTTGAGCAGTGAGTTACATGCAACCGAGTAGCAGGTAGATTACACTTAATAATTTTAATCCTAAATTGCACCTGAGTCTTTCTGTAGACAACCAAGTCTTTCATTGTAGCTGTCTGTAACTCAATATATTCAATATACATATTTCTTGTAAGAAGTAGAGCTGGTTAAATGTATTCTCCTGGAATAGTTGGACGTCAGAAGACTAGAATTGGCACTTTCCACAAGAATACATGCATTCCTTCAGAGCCATTGACAGAAAGCAGCAGGCAACAGGGCTAGCCTGCTTGTTGCCCTGGCAGGCAGGTGTCTTGCTTGGCTGACCAGCTCCCAACCTGTCCTGCTGGGCAGCTGGGGAGACAACCAGCATGTTAGCTCACCAGCTTTTTGGCTGCCTGACTGGCAGATGGACTTGCAAGCTGCCTTGCTGGCTGCCTGCCTAGCCCTCCTTTTGCCTGCTGGCTGATTTACCTGCTGCCCAGCTCCCCAGCTGCCTGGCTGGCTGCCCAGTTTGCCTGATCATGGGTGAGGTTATGGGCCCAAAATAGTTTGTTCTGCAAAGCAGGAGACCGCAGTGTTGGTGTTTTGTTCTCATCCAATTTGGAATGTCCCATGAAGCAGAAATTCCCATCCTAGCAAGATTTAGTAATCAGTTTACAACATTTATCCATGTATTCTGTACCAGCAATTATGATTTCTTAAGACTGAAGAAACACCTCTCTGGAATTGTTTGCATAACATTTGCCTGACTCGTTTTAACTCCTCAGATTGTTTTTTATAGATATTCTCTAGCAGAGTCAGAAAAGATTTTTAGACAGGCTTGTAATGTCATATTAATCACTGGCTCTATTTCCACTGAATTAAGCTACAACCCAAGCCATAAAGTACTAATAAACCTTAATATGGACTCATGAAAAATTGTAATGATGACAGTATTGGATATGTGGCCAATATCTGTGCCAAATGGATTGAACTTTTTCTTACTTACAAAAAATAAAGAAAAAAATTCTACTTGTCATAAAGATGGCAGGAGTCTGCCTTTTCTCAGAATACCATACCTTTAATAGTTGCAGTTTCAGTTTAATCACACTGTCCTAAAGATTTCACTCTGCTTAAATAATGAAAAAAGGTGTTATAAAAATTGCATGAAAGCAGCTTGCCCCAGGACAGGTTCTGTTGGATGTAATTACATATGCTTCAACAACTGGAGCAATGTGTTCTGTGAGAGGCTTTTAAGGTGACAGAAGTTAATTGTGCAGGTTTTAAGGTAAAAAGAAAATGAAGGGCAATGACCAACACCCTGAGAAGAAGCTGTCTGATTTTTTAAAACTCAAGAGAGTAAAGATGTTATTAAATTATAAATGGACAAAAACCAGTGGTAAATAGGGGATACACTTTATCATATGGGGGAAATAAAAGGAGACTCTCACCTGGGTGGAAATTATTGCACTCCCAAGAAAGCCTGTCAGATATAAAGTTCTTTATGATATACCTACATCTAAAATAGGACACTTGCCTATAAAGCAGACTGTGATATTTCCCTAGTGACACTGGTCTACAAGGCAGTACAATAAGAAATATCACTTTTTTTTTCTGCAATACTGGTAATGGCAATACATCAGAATTGAAGTGCAAGGCTATGGAAAACATTCAGACTTCTTTTTTCCAGCTGGAATACACAAAGCTTTGTGAAAGGACCCTCTAGGTGGCATTTCTCTAATGAACAGTGAACTTGCTTTCCCAAGCTGTGTTAGATTGTCACAAAGAAGACAAAGGGACTGTGCATGCCTGTAAGTGGTTTATTAAAATTAAAAAATAAATAAATCAAAGACCCAATAAATGCTCTCAGCAGCTTATACTGTGCATATGCAACCCCTTATAATATAAAATACTTAGTGCATAATAAGTCCTGTTCTAGTTCCTAATTAATATATTTTCATTTCATATTGACTTTCAGATATTTGGGTATCAGGTCTCCCATTATGCAGGAGCCACTAGAAGCACAGTAGGTTTTTTTATTAAGCATGATTTCTTGAGTTACAGCCCTTGTTCAAGGATACTGCTACCAGTATGTTAATTGCTACTAATAAATTAATTATATTGCATTGAAATACTTAATAAAATAGAGGCACACTCAAGGAGTGAAGGATTATTGTTGAATTTTAATGGTAGATTCAAATATATCAACTTTACTGCTTATTCTTTCCTGTTCTATGGCCACTTGATTTTGATTAGCTGGAAGCATACTTAAGAAACTCCTGCAGTCTGCTTAAAAAGACAGCAACATTTTACAAGAGAGAATGCAAAGAACAAGATGCCATTCACCCACAAATCTACCTGACAGTTGTTAGCAAATCTTTAATTTTATTTCTTACGAAAAGTTCTTAATTCTTAGCAGTTCTCTTCAGGGAGCTCTGACTTCTCCATGACTTAATTTTTTTCAAGTCTAGTCTATTCTTTTTCCTAGTTTTAATTTTATCCTGTTTTCCTGTTACCGGTGTTACTGTAAATAAATCTCATAATCTGATTTCTTCATTAGTGTACACAGTGTGTGTCAGTCTGGTCCCTAGAGACAAAGAAAAGAGCTTCTGGAGCAGAGTTAAGGTGTAAATACCCAGCTCCTGAGACAAAGCACTCCTACACAGGGACAGCAGCCTGCCTTTTAGTCACGGCCAGAACTTCACAGCTCAGGTAAGGCAACACCCCCAGGGCCCCATGACCGCCAGGCACTGGAAAGCAAGTCTCTGTTACAATATTGAATTTTGGTGCTTAAATTCTTCTTATGTCCTCTTTTAGGAATATAAAGTGACTTAAAGATGCTCCTCCAAATAACTGACTAACTGAATGAATCATTCGAAGATGGGCTCATTCCACTCCTTGCACAGTTTTACTCTGAAATTCCTTCCATATGACTGAATGCTCAATGACTTTTTTTGTTTAAATTTCAGTTCCCCTCCCATCCCTGCCTCAGCAAGATCAGGGATTTATGCTCAAAGTAGTTAGTTTCTATGCACAACTGCATATTGTCAAAGTCAATAAAATACCAAAAACTTGAAAAAGTTGCTATATCCAGCATTTGAGGTTGAAGGGGCAAGAAAAGGTGTTTTATATTTTTGCTAGAGCTTGCAGTCAAGCAGATATAAAAAATTTTAAGAATAAAGGACCAAATCTTACAGACACTGTTTTCTTTTTATTAAGATGAACAGCTCTGTGGAGTTCTGCTACCCACGGATTCAGTTTCGTAAAACTGTTATGCAAAATGTTTTATCCCCAGACTCAACTTGGATGTAAAGAACATCCTGGAAAAGATGCTCTCCAAGGTATATGAAAGATACAAGCATATATCTGTTCTGTACCTCTGAAAACTACCTTATAGCTTCCTGAAGTACACATGCATTTTACATTTTTCATGTTTTGTCCTGATCTTTGGGAATGTTCACACTTAAAAAGGAGACTACTTTGGTGAAAATCTGCAATTCCAACTGTGACAAAGTGCTAGGGAAGAAAAGTTATATATATCATGTATATATCATCACCAATTATATAATGATCATATCTAGAGACCTTGCTTAATAAGTTATGTCTCAGTAAATGGATTCATGGCCACAATGGAAAATATCTGACTCACTTTTTCAGTAATTATGAGTGTGTTTTCACATAGCATGTACCTGCAGTTTCTAACTGGAGGTGTCGTGACTGGCATGTCAGTTCACTGGTTTGTTTCTCTGATTTTTTTTTTTATTATTATTATTTTTCCCTTCTTCCCTAATGGAATGCAATTTTTCACGAACTTTTGGCTCTCATAATGATTTGGTGGTTCATCCAGCCCACCCTTTGCTTGCAGACTTTTAGTTGCACCCTATGAAGCAGTGTGGGAATAGAAAAGGAAAGTCATTAAGCAATGAAAAAAACAGAATTAGAAGTTCCAACAAAATACATTTTGTAAATCCTTGATGCTTATTATGAAAGCACAGTTAGTCACCAACTTGCTATGTTGGTGTGATGCTATGTAAAAATGCAGGGACACAGTGATATTTTCTCTCTTCACTGACTGAAAGGCAAAAATGAAACCCTCCTGGGCAAAATGTCCCTAATAAACACAGTGTTGACATTAAAATATGACAGGTTGACAGGCACAATGGTAAAGAAAACTTGAATCACTCTTACTGCATGAGACATGATGAAGGTAATGTATGACTAATCCAGAGAAGGTTATGCTAGATAAAACAGCTTAATTCATCTTTGTCAGTTTATGTGTAACATGCATATTGATTCAATTCTAGCTTCTTAAACGTTTGTATTTGAATCCATTGAAAATCTGCTAGATCAATTGCATCCATTACAGGGATGGGGATTATCAGTAATTTATCTAATATGCAAACACCTTCTTCACTTATGAAGCCCATTCACTATGTGGCTTAGGCTTCTTACAGAACTTGTTCATTAATATTTTATTATAAGTTTTCCATATTTTAACTTGAAAGCTTGAAAAATAATTATCTATCAGATTTGCAATGTTTTAACCTCTTTTTTTTGTTTTGTTTTGAAATGTGTCTGTAATAACTGTAAACTTTTAGTTTTGCAGCCTTTTATTTTAAAATAGCGAAAAAAATGAAGGTAGAAAGGTCATGAACAAGCTATCTCCAAAAGAAACCTTTATTTACCTCCTTTGTAACATACTTTATCAATTTTACTTCTATGTAGTGACACTGATATTCAGCTGCTTTACATACTGAAATATGCATCACAGAGAAAAAAAAGGTGCAGATAGTGTGCCTAGTCTGTAGCTAGCCTGAGTAACCAGAACCTACTTCTGAAAGCCCATATTAGTTTAGTGTGTACTACAAGCAAAATACAATGTGAAATCATACCAATATGGTTGTTGCTTCTTCACAAGCCTATATGGAAAGATATTATTGTCCAGTTAGCTGGCAAAGAATCATAGAATCATACAATCATTAAGGTTGGAAAAGACCTCTAAGATCATAGAGTCCAACCGTCAACTAACACCACCATGCCTCCTAAACCAGGCCCTGAAGTACCACATCTACAACTTTTTGGAATGCCTCCAGGGATGACGACTCCACCACCTCTCTGGGCAGGCTGTTCCAATGCTTAACCACTCTTTCGGTAAAGAAATTTTTCCTGATATCCAATTTAAACCTTCCCTGGCACAATTTGAGGCCATTTCCTCTTGTCCTATCGCTAATTACTTGGGAGAAGAGTCCAACACCCACTTCACTACAACCTCCTTTCAGGTAGTTGTAGAGAGCGAGAAGGTCTCCCTTCAGCCTCCTCTTCTCCAGGCTAAACAACCCCAGTTCCCTCAGCCGCTCCTCATAAGACTTGTTTTCTAGACCCCTCACCAGCTTCGTTGCCCTTCTCTGGACACGCTCCAGCACCTCAGTGTCCTTCTTGTACTGAGGGACCCAAAACTGAACACAGTATTCGAGGTGCAGCCTCACCGGTGCCACCAGTACTGTTTGTACACCAGTACAAAGAAGTACATCTTCAGTTAGATGTCTAGCTGAGAAATCCAGCTATAAATAAATAAAATCTCTCCTAATTCAGACAAAATAAGTTTATTTGCAGTTAGTGAAAAGTAGCATTAAAAAAAATGTAGCATAAGGAAAAGCAAGGATACAAGAAACAAGAGTAGCTATGCAGATAAGTATATATGCTTTTAACTACTTTGTGATAAACTTTGTACTTCTGTTATGAATGGTGGACACTGAAATCTTATGGGAACATGATCTCCCTTCTTTTAAAAAAAAGAGAAATGGGATAAAGTGGTTGTATTTTCATTGAGCATGGGTAAATTTATTCAGCCAATAATTTAGTTACTTCACTTCAGCACCTACAAAGCACTAGAGGTATTCCAAAGCCATTAAGCTGTTCTTGTTCTCTCTTTCTCTCTGTCTCAATTAGTACTGGAGTAATTTATGCCAACTGGAACAGCTTTGACAGAGAAGATTGTCCAAGTACCACCTGATGGTTTGCTGTCTTGAACTGTGGAAATATTTTTGCATATTCCTGCTGACATTCAGCAAGAAATAGAGGATTTGAAATTCAGTATCCCAGTGTTAAGAAACAAAAATCAAGTTTTGTCTTTGCTAGACAAGAAAACTTGGATCTGTACTAATAATTTTCAAAATTAAAATCTTTTACTCCAAACATCTCCAATGTATTTACCATATGCAAAAGGTTGCCCTTTTTATTTCTCCTTTGAGGCAGAAAAAATAAGGGAGTATTAGAAAAACAACATCCTTTGAGAAGTTTAACTCTGTATCATTTCCCTTCACTTTAAACAAACCACCATCTTTGCTCTACCTCCTTTATACCTACCTATATCTCACCTGATCAGCAGGTTGCTATAAAACAAAACTAAACCAGGCAGGGGTGCCTTACTTCTTGTCTGTCTCATGGTAATGTAGAGAAACCATAAGGCTGCACCCTGATATCCGTTTACTTTAACCCTCTCTCTCCTCCCATGGTTTCATTCTAGCCTAGTGATAAATGCCCACTAGAACAAAGATGGGTTTTATCCATATTATGGATAAACCATAAATACAACACAACTACACTTTTCTTCCTGTTTTGTGGTTTTGTGTTTTCTTCCTCTCTTCTCCAGTCCTCACCAAACCCATGCTCAGAAAGTAATAAACAGATCGCTAAATAGTTTTTACTAGACCTTTCAGAACCTCTTTCCTAGCTTCTCTTGTTACAAAAGGTCTTTCCAGTTTAGAGCGTAATAGAAAATTTGCATTCTTTTGTGTGAGAGCTGTTGAGAAGTCAATAGCATATGCCTGGAAAGCATCCACTGAAATAACTAGTCCAAACATCAGTGTGTTCACTCTGAGCAGAAACTCCATCTTAGACATGAGAAGCTGTTCCGGAGGAAAATTCAGTTGAAACCAACACCATTAGTTTCCACAGGATCAGCATTTTGTAAAAAACCCCTTTTTCACAGCTGTCACTAGTGAGAATAAATGCAGAATAAGGTTTTAAGGCAGTTGGACGAAGAATGAGTAAAAGGTTGACCCACAGCAAGTGAAGTTGTCCCAGCTCTAAAGAAAGAGAAATTCTGAAAACTTGACAAAGCACTTAAAGTGTTTCAAACCTACTCCAGCACTGGCACATTTACCAAGGGGTAAGCTGATCACTCTCTTCTATGTGTCCTTTCCAATTCACAGAAAGCTTTTTTACTCGTGTTTTAAAGAGAGCAGCCTGTACATTTGCATCAGCTCCCCTGGTGCAGATTACTACAGGCCTCACCTCCTCATTTCTGTGTCCACAGCTTCCAACGCTATGGTTATGGAAGCCATATTGGCCCCTAAGAAAGAAATGAAGGGCTAAATGTTTCAAAGTCTATGTGGCAAACCCTCTACCGCTTGTTGGATTTCCATGACCTGACTTCTTTACCACCCGACTGCTGAGGGAGCTGGCAGAGGATCTTGCCAAGACACTCCCCATCATTTATCAGCAGTCCTGGTCAACAGGGGAGGTCCCAGATGACTGGAGGCTTGACGATGTGACGCCCATCTACAAGAAGGGCCGGAAGGAGGATCCGGGGAACTACAGGCCAGTCAGCCTGACCTCAGTGCCAGGGAAGATTATGGAGCAGCTCATCTTCAGTGTGCTCACCAGGCAGGTGCAAGACAACTAGGGGATCAAGCCCAGCCAGCATGGGTTCATGAAAGGCAGGTCCTGCCTGACCAACCTCATCTCCTTCTATGGCCACGTGACCCGCCTAGTGGATGAGGGCAAGGCTGTGGATGTTGCCTACCTAGACTTTAGTAAGTCCTTCAACACTGTTTCCCACCGCATTCTCCTGGAGAAGCTGGCAGCTCATGGCTTAGACAGGTGTACTCTTTGCTGGGTATAAAACTGGCTGGATGGCCGAGTCCAGAGAGTGGTGGTAAACGGAATTAAATCCAGTTGGTGGCCGGTCACAAGCGGTGTTCCCCTGGGCTCAGTTTTGGGGCCAGTCTTGTTTAACATCTTTATCAATGATCTGGATGACGGGTTTAAGTGCACCCTCAGCAAGTTAGCAGATGACACCAAGATGGGCAGGAGTGTCGATCAGCTTGAGCGAAGGAAGGCCCTGCAGAGGGATCTGGAGAGGCTGGATCGATGGGCCGAGGCCAACTGTATGAGGTTCAACAATGCCAAGTGCCAGGTCCTACACTTGGGTCACAACAACCCCATGCAATGCTACACGCTTGGGGAAGAGTGGCTGGAAAGCTGCCCAGCGGAAAAAGACCTGGGGGTATTGGTCAACAGTCGGCTGAACATGAGCCAGCAGTGTGCTCAGGTGGCCAAGAAGGCCAATAACATCCTTGCATCAGGCTTGTATCAGGAATAGTGTGGCCAGCAGGAGTAGGGAAGTGATCGTGCCCCTGTATTCGGCACTGGTGAGGCCGCACCTCGAATACTGTGTTCAGTTTTGGGCCCCTCAGTACAAGAAGGACACTGAGGTGCTGGAGAGCGTCCAGAGAAGGGCAAAGAAGCTGGTGAAGGGTCTAGAGAACAAGTCTTATGAGGGCTGAGGGAACTGGGGTTGTTTAGCCTGGAGAAGAGGAGGCTGAAGGGAGACCTTCTCGCTCTCTACAACTACCTGAAAGGAGGTTGTAGTGAAGTGGGTGTTGGACTCTTCTCCCAAGTAATTAGCGATAGGACAAGAGGAAATGGCCTCAAATTGTGCCAGGGAAGGTTTAAATTGGATATCAGGAAAAATTTCTTTACCGAAAGAGTGGTTAAGCATTGGAACAGCCTGCCCAGAGAGGTGGTGGAGTCGTCATCCCTGGAGGCATTCCAAAAAGATATAAATGTGGCACTCCAGGGCCTGGTTTAGGAGGCATGGTGGTGTTAGTTGACGGTTGGACTCTATGATCTTAGAGGTCTTTTCCAACCTTAATGATTCTATGATTCTGTGATTCTTTAGAACGGTTAGATTTCATGCAGCAGGGAGGAAGGTCTGAGGATTCTCTAGCCCCTCTGTAGGGAGCGCTGGTGCAGAGCGGGTGCAGCCTGCGCTGTCTGTCACAAGGGAAGAGGGGATGTGCTGCTGCATTCAGCCTCTAGCGCTATTCATTGTGACAGTAAGGATTGTTTTCACTGGTGGTATCTCCTTCATTTGCATTGAGTCATTTATCTTCAATACAGTGTAGATAAACTTCTCAACCTATCGAAGGTAGGTGTAAATCTATGAGTGTTTTGGCATAAGAGTGATTGAAAATCATTTAATTATGCTGTTTGAAACAGTCTCCACAGTACAAGCCTCCCTGCAATCAGCACAGTAGAAGTACTTTCCTCTGAAATTAATATCCTTAAATGCAGGATATAAAAATCAGTGACAAGCAACTATTAATATGGAGCCTATTATGTAACTAAGCCTCTCTGTGCCTGCCCTGCTGCATCAGAGAAATAAGGCATTTCTTATGAGAAAAGATAAAGTTTATGAAACAGAGAGTGCTTAGTCTTGGGTTATACTGATCTTCAGTGGCATCAGATAGTTGTCTCCAATGTTTCCAGTTTTCAGGCTGCAGCCTGAGAGTATGTCAGAAGTTGCTGTTTGGTTACAATCAATTCACTGCTTCTAAATTTTTCCCAGGACCAAACATTTAATTTGTAATCCAAAGTAAGAGTCTCGTTTTGATGGTTAAATAGAATCCCATGTGATGGGGCTAGAGTACTAATGGACATGTCTATCCATATCCACATCAGTTTGCAAAATAAGTATTGCTTGAGGATGTTAGTTCTTTTGTAGATAATATTGGCCTTTCACTTTTACCTTTTTATTTCCATGTGTGCCTGAAATTAGCAATGTCATACCAAAAGGCTGTTTCATTTCTTGTTAGTAGAAAGGCAACACAAGAGCATAATTAAGAATCAGTAACCTGGATAATCTTCCTTTCAAGTGGGAGCATCTTAGAACAGTGAACTCATTTTCCCAGTATGGACTGCAGGTGAGTGATAATCAAGCAATGAGTTACTTACAAAGACATTTAAGCTATGTTTCCATGCAAAGCTTAGTCAGTCTAAGAGACTATTCTCACCAAAACAGAGGTCTTCCCTTCTCTGCATGTATTTTAGCTCCCTTTTGTAGTTCCACCCTTCCTTTTCACTGGCTCCAGCACTCATTAGAGCTTTCCTGAAGCTGATTCAATTCACAGAGGAGAAAATACCAATTTTTTAAAATGTTTTTTTCTACATTGACCTTTTGCAAGGTTAGTGAATTCTGTTAGCTCACAGTGGAGTCCATAACTGGTGCAAAGCATGCAGCAGCAGCATGCAGTCAGGAGTGGGAAGGCAAAAGGAGGAAAGAAAGAGAATGGAGTGGGATTGCCATACATCCCACCCATGAGCAGTGGGATCTACTCACCCTGCCCAAGGGAGCCGCCTTCTTTAAGTCATGCTGAGGCCACACAAGGCATGCAAACTGGAAACGGAAGATGATTTCTTACCAAAACTTCTATTTCATTAACCAAAAANTAGAGGCTGCCACAAAATATTTTTATGTTTTCTGTGCTATCCTGCTATGTTTGATTTTAGGGGATTCTGTGAAACAACACAGATTCTTCAGGCATTTTCAGAGACACCTGCTAAAGCTATTAAGGTAACTTTCAACCGTTATGTTAAATCATGGGTTTATTTGAGAAGTAATATGTCACCCTGATAATGATCTCAGAAAGTGAGAGCCAGTGGTTCAGACTCCTCTGAGCAATTCTACATAAGTAAACAAAATTAAGACAGGGTAATTTTGGTCCATTGATTCAAAATGTGCTGAATAATAAAAAGTAGGTGATCCGATGTGCCAGATCAGTGTAGAATGTGCTGTCATATGATGTCACCAAATATAACTCAGCACAGGTGGGTTTCATCTCAGTTTGTGCCCCTCAGAAATTCAGTTGCCCAGTAGTTAATGAACAGATAACTGCCATATTGGGAACATTTTGAAGAACTTTAAGTATTTTAGCTTATGTTCTCCTACCAGAAAAGAAATCACATCGGTAAGACAACAGAATTTTTGTTTATCTTAAAAGGCCTTGTCCAGAATAAGAAAAATAAATGAATGTATGTTTTAGTTGTAGTGGTTTTATATTTAAATGTTGTACAAATATATATTTGTTTTGTGGAAATGTAGGTCCTGTGTCTTAGAACATACTGAAAAAACATTGTTTTTGCAACAGAAGGTTATCTCATTTAGTGTCTTATTTGCAATATCAGACCTAAATTAGGCTGTTTTCTGTGCTTTAATTTCGCTCAGTCTGTGAAGTAGCTGAGTAATAGTTTGCTGCCACTGAATTTCCATATAAGTATGAAAAACATAGAAGTGTGCTCAGGAAGCTTTTGTAGAGCATATGCTGTTTTATTTATTCTTTTCCTGTGCCAGGAGCTTACCCCATTCACACCACTATATGAATGTATGTACCAGTTAATGGAAACATATTTGCCTTTAAGGTGAAGGAGTTCTTCCTTCCTATTCAATTTACTAGTGAAACTCTAGGGAGTGGGGCGGAGCGGGGGCGGAGTTTCTTAGTTCTGCTTCTCCTGCCAGGAAAACAGTATGAGTTGCTGTTGAAGTACCTGTAAGCACCAGTACTCAAGCCTAATCCAAACACTGTACCATTCCTTCGTGAATCCTGAGAAAATATTACCGTCTCCTGTATGTCCAGGTCTCATAAGAACAAACCTCCTCACAAAGCCTGTGAGCCATGGGTTGAACCTGGCTTACCAGGAAACTACTGAACTATCTCATGCCTTGGTCACTTAGGTAATGATCACAATAGGCCTGAGGTAGCTGAAGTGGGTCCTGGACCAAACACTGCTAGGACTGGGAGCAAGTGGTAAGGTAGAAAAAGAAAAGAGACAGAGCACACTCTTTTGACCTCCCTCCCTTCCCTCATACATACAAATACTGATGCAACTCTGGAAAATGAAGAAATGGGGAATACTGTCCTGCCTACTCCTACCTTTTTCTTTAATCTGACTCACCAAAAAAATGTTGAAAAGCTTATTTCCAAGGGTTTTGAATCAAAGACATCAAGATGTATTAGTTCAAATTAATTAAAGGTCTGAATCTGAAGTACAGTATTTAAAGAACATTAAACAGTCATGTGGGCAGCCTCAGAAATATAATGGAAGTATTTCACTTAGTTCACTTCAAAAGATGCTCACATGAGGATTCGTTGTACTTTAACTAATACTCTTTAAATTCAGCTCTCAAATTAATTTGACTACGGGGTAGACAAGCCCTTAATTGCCCATAAAAACCTTTAAACCAATGTCTTTTTTCTGAAATGGTTGTGATGTTACACAAAAGGTGCCAGTGGGCCTCAGAAGCATGGATGGCACTGTCTAAGAAATTTTCCATTGCACAGAAGTGTGACGGTTGCCCACGACATATCCAGGACTGATTGGGTCAGTGCAATGCATCTTGATACCCAGGCATCCACAAATACCTGCTGCTATGAGCAGGTAGTGATCCCTCATCACTAAATGTGAAAGGTGTATGGTTGTGTCCCGCTATCCTTGGCTAGTCCCATGCTGTTCTTGAAGAACTTTCTGTCTGGAACGCCCTCAGTGCTACTTCACACCTCCACTGCCCCTGGCTCTCCACGGATCCTCCTGCGGTCTTTAGCCCTGTAACATAGCTACTTCAGTCGTCTTCTTGCAACCTCTGACCCACAAGTGGTGCCCCAGTGTTTGCTGCTGCTCGGAGGCATCTCTATGTCCTCAGGCCTTCAAATGCTTACTTGACAGACGAGTATTTAATGTACTATATAAAATGTTGAAATAAATGGCAAATGACAGATAAAATGTTGAAAATAACATGCTACTTCAACATTTTATGCTTCATCAGCTTTTTATTTCAACACTTTACACTCAAAGTGTGAAAAAGATAGGGGTTATCAAGGGCTTTTTCTTTGAGTAATGTTAGCATGCAGGGTTGTGATATAAAACAACCACATTACTTGCAGTTACAACGTGCTGAATTTTCAATGCACAATTTGAAAAATTTGCCAAACCCTGTTTACTTTCATGGTCGTTTTTTACCAAGGATGCATTGTGAACATTTGTAGTCAGCCAGCAACCAGAGGTCCTTCCTTCTCTTAAAATTAACAGCAATATTAACTGACTTCAGCAGACTTGGTGACTGCTAAATAGGAGACTGTTTTATGTAGTGAAAGGCTGGAAGAGGAACTAGAGCCAATGATTCAAAGTATAAGAGCTGAATAAGATACTTTCAGCAAACTAGTCAATGCCAAAGTTTTTTTGTGATTGTTAATTGATAGAATTAGTATTGCAATAGTACCAGCCAAGGATCTGGGCTGTCATTCCAGGCATCAAGAGTGAGAAAGATTCAAACACTTAGCTGACTAAAATGCAATAGAAAGATGCAAGTTTTAATATTTTGCTTAACCAGTTTGTCATTTATTTCTATTCATTTATAAATATCAGAAGAACATGGTCCATGGACAACGCACAAACTGTGTTTGCGATTTCTATATACTAATCACTATTAGTTCTGTGTACGGAGCCATCTGAATCATCTATTATTATTGCAATTCCCCCAAGTGCATGACTATAATTCCTACCTGGCAGTCCATTAGAAGAAGATGCAATAATCTCTGGCAGGAATCAATACTGTTACCAAAGGAACCTTTACTTGCTCACAAGAAAGTTTATTCAGAAATTTTAGGTAAAAGTGAATTGTTTCTCCCAACACAATTACACCCATACCTCTCTTTCAGTGCCTAATAAGGAAAAACTTTGATCACACCTTTGGAATGGTGCAGGAAGACAGAGGATGTAGTAGAGGTGGCCTGAGAAAATAAAGAACTTGAAAGTATAGTGAGTTTCCTTGGGGACAGTATTTTATTTGCCTAAGAAAACAAATAAATGAAAACTGATTTTTCTAAAGGTTGGTGTTTGACTTAAGGTTTATATTTATTTGACCATAATGCTAGTAATTTGTTTGGCATAGCTGAACTAATTTGTGAGCTTTTCAAATATTTAATCTATTTGCACCAATGTGCTTTCTTCTAGAAGCAAAATCCGTTTTTTACACTGCTGTGTTCCTTAGTATCGAACAACAGTGGCATATTCCAGGGATCATATTTTCAGGGTGCATTATCAAAGGTATTGTTAACAATTTTGTGCAACTCAACCGTCTTCCTACAAATTATTGATATAAACACATAACAGAAATGAGCTTATCTGCATGGGGTCATTCAAGTTCCCACAGTGCTGTGTAGACACCATGTTCTACTGAGTTCTGTATAACATCTGTCAGCAGAAAAAAAACTTTACAAATTACTGTGAACGGTGGGAGCTCAGATATGTATCCATGGGGAAAAAAGGAAAGGGGATTGGAATATTGTTATTTTCAGAATATGTCAAGTTTGTAGGCTTTAGAGAAAAAATAGATCACAGGATGTAGAGAAAGTAGGATGTTATGGAAGAATTACACATTGCAAATAGGACCAGGACAGTAGAAACTGTCCTGGGAATGGGACGAAAAGTCCCTGGGAGGTTGATTTTTAGCCGGCCTCCAAGAAGACTTTCAATATACAGTTCTTTATCAGGTATGCATTACTGAAACAAAACACTTTGAACCTTAATGTGCTTTCAAGGTTTTTGGAGAGACAGAATTTGAAACAAACAAAAAAAAATCAATCAATGTAATATACATATTTGCAAATAATTTTGGCCAAAAACAACCTGGTTTTTTGAACATAGTATCTGAGCATAGAATTTCACCCTGTTTTATAAACAGATAATTCAGTACACTGCAGCAAAGGTAAATATATATTTTTGAGACCTAAGGCATACTGTAACTTGTAAGTGTGGAACCATATGGGTAATCACTTCATACAACAGCTTGTGATATGCTTTTTTCCCTTAAAAGTTAAAAAATGCAAACTTTTTCCGGCAAAGGCTTTAATTTGGGATTCTGCATTTCTTCTGCAATCACCTTGAGCAGAGCAAGGAACTGCAGTCTCTAGATTGCTTTTAATTACTTATCAGCTATTATAGAAGAAACATATGCAACAAGTCTGACTTTGGTCTTGGCAGGGGAAAAAGAAATGACTATCAGTTTAAAAAAAAGTTTATGAAATATATATGGTACTGGCCCTGCCTAGGATAGAGTTAATTTTCTTCATAGCAGCTCATATGGGGCTGTGTTTTAGATTTTTGACCAAAAGAATACCGATAACACACTAATGTTCTAGCTTTTGCTGATCAATGTCAAGTGGTCAGTGATCGGTGTCAAGCCCTTCTTTGTTTCTCACTCTGCTGCCCCAAGTGAATAGACAGGGAGGTTGGGAGGGGAGACAACTGGGCAGATGACCCAAACTAATCAGAGGTATTGCATACCATATCGTATCATGCACAGCAATGAAATGGAAAATAGGGGGTTTAGGAGGGTTAGCCGTGTTTTGCTCAGGAAGTGGCTGCGCATCAGTCTACTCATGGGAGGTGGTGAGTGGTTGCCTTCGCATCACTTGTTTTGTTTTGTTTTCTTCTCTCTTCTTCTACTTATCCTTCACTTAGATTATTATTGTTATTGTTGTTATTGTTATTATTAATTGCTGTTGTTGTTTTTATTTCGACCCCCCAATTTTCTTGCTTTCGTTTTCCCTTTCCTCTTCCTCCACTAGAGGTGGGGGGGAAGTGTGCAAGCAGCTGTGTGGTGTTTAGCTGCCAACTGGGATTAACTTACAACAGATATACATATATAAATCTACAAATTTTTCATTAAGGTTCAGCGTAATTTCTTACAGAGCCCTGAGTAACAGCAGATATCCTCAGAATTCAGTTTCATACTGAATTCAGTTTCTAAACTGAATTCTGATTCAGCCCCTCTGAATCATCAAAAGAAATATTTTTGAGTCTGTACAGTAGATTAGTGAAATGATCCATGTTAAAAAATGCCTTTTCCCCTACCTGCTCCCAAAAAAATTTGGCATTGGCACAAAAGGAGTGGTCAATAACTGCAAGACAGTAACAGTGATCTGGAATAAGGTGAACTGGGTATTTTTTAAGCCAATTTCATTGTAAAGAACAAAACTTTTAAGTATCCTTTAAAAGCCCTTTATGATTTCTTTTCTGTGCAGCAGTACATAAGCATTTGAAATGGATCAACCCCTCATGGTGTCAAGGTCTCTACAAATACATGTCCCCAAAATTATTTTAGCATGATCAGACATTTCAGTCTAAAACTTGGAGGGGAAAGCAAAGAACAGAGAAGTGACTTAGGTCATAGGGGTAAGTGACTAATAGAGCTGGCGTAGAAGTTCAATTAGCCTCGTGACATCTTGTCCATTCAACTACCATGAAGAGAGCCAGGAGACCTTCCCTTTCTTTAACTTCCAGAGCACAGTTTTACTGGTATTCAGCATCCCAAAAGGCTGAAGGTCAAGTAACCTCTTCAGGTCAGGAAGCAGGGTATGAAAGACAGAGAGCATTATGTTCTTGTCAGAAATCTCAAACCCATACTCCTGCGGTTTAGTGTTTTTTTTTTTTAATTACTATTGCATATCTCTGTTATATCAGAAAACTTTGAAAGAAAGCAAGTAAAATTATGTTTTCCTCATCATTATTTTATGAGATTGCTTTGCGTGAAGGGTTATTTAACCTTTTGAGTAAATCAGTAAAGAAAAGCAGGATTTAAAACATTTAAAAATCTGGGTTTAGGTGTACTAATCGTTGTTATATAAGAAGTTTCCAATTAAAGATTCTGTGAAGAGAATGTTTAAGAAAAACCTGCTGTTAACAATATAAACTACGTAGTTTATTCATTGCCCATCTAAAGCAAAAAGATGCCAGACTGCTGTTGGAAACAGTGATGACTTGTTTTGAAAACTAAAAAATGCTTGTCTTTGGAAAGCTTCTACTCTTCGTAAATTTGTGCAGTGATAAAAGAATATAAAAAGTTTGCAATGAATAGATGTCATCAACAAAAAGCATTTAGGAACACTGAATTAAAGCTCAGGCTTCTCTTACTCTTGAGCTCCATATTTGGCAGACCATTTTTCTTCTCAGAAAAATACATAGTGACAAGGGATGAAAGTCACATGTACAACAAATGCCAAAAACTTTGCATCTAAAATACTTTCTCTGTTGTCTTGTAATTTGACTTTTGTCCTTCCTGTTTAGAAGTGCTTCATGGGGCAGAACTAGAAAAATTAAATTTAAGCAACCAAACAGAAAAAATGCTGGACAATCAGAGCAGACATATAGTGAAGCCATACATCACATTTAAATGATTCTGAATAAACCATCTGTAAAAATACACCTGTTTATTTACAGATAATCTACAACAAAAGGAATAAAAACATGTACAAAATTTCCAGAGATCGCTTGACCAAGTTAAGTTTAGGCACAAAACAACCAGTGTGTTTAAAACAAGTTTACACATTGAATAATAGGGCCTTAAAGGGTTGTGCTGCAATATTGTAGTTAAGGGAGTATGTCAGCCAAAGAGTTATACACATGCAGAGTAGAAATAAAAAGAATTGGTTGTAAGGGACTTAACTGCCCTTGATCTTTGCGCTTTTTCCCCACTGATGTCCTTGAGAACTGCATAAGTATATCAAGACGTCTATAGACTCTACTTAGCTGGCTGGTAAAGTTCTCCATACATAGCAGATTTGAGTTTAACTTGGTTATGCTGCAGGGTAAGTATTGCACATTTTCCAGAAATTATGTAGCAAGTTTCAAAGTAATATTTTGTAATTTTAAATAATATATGAGTTTGAAAGAGCGAAAAGTGTTCATTTCCAGTCCTGCAGGTGTGTTTCTTTCTGATAAGTGAGTGAGAAGACTGAAATATCATTAGATGCTGCCAGTACAAAATGGCATACCTCCATGCACAGTCTTTGACAGAAAGAACGTGGGGTTTTTTTATTTGCACTGATAAATCTGTAATGGCAGGTATGTGTTCTGAATGTAATATTTCTCCCCTAGTTCTTATGCAGGATGGTTTACATTATTGAACTCTTGGCAGCTGAAGCAATACTTATGCTGATAATACATATCCCTTCACATAGGGCAACAGGATTCTGTGGATCATTTCTGAACAGCGATGCTGCAGATTAAGAAAAAAAAAGCATAAAGCAATGCTTAGATAAGGACTTTGTCAACCTCTGGCTATTTTAAACTTTGGGCCTTTCTCATAGGAATGATTTGAGATGTCTTGGGTCATTCTTATGCTCACATTAATCAGAAAAGAGTTACAAGGTAAATAGGACCAAAAAAATGAAGAGATGATCAGATAAATGCTCACGTACCAGTCTTCTAGCAGCAAAAGTGCAAGATAGCAGAAGGGCCAAAGACAATTCTGAGGACGGAGAGAAGTGAAGCCATTCCCTTCAGAGGGTAAAATACTGCAACTCAGGAGGGTGGGGAGAAAAGCAATTAACAGATGCTGATATGCCTGAGGGACTAAGACTGTTGCAGAACATCTATTAGATTACCTGCTATGACATACACTGACGTAAGGAGTGGGAGCAGGAGCATTGCTGCACATGAGCCACCTTGCACCAATGTCCGCCATGCCCTTGAGGCCCAGCTACCTGGGTCTCCCCTACAGCATCCATAAAATACACATGTTCTGGAAAGAAATTAGTAAAGGGTCCAGCATTTTTTTTTCTACTTCTATATGTGAATCTTTTTCAGAAAAGAGAACATAGCAGAATGTTTGCACAAGTGTAAAGAGTCCTAAATTGTTATGTCGACAGCCAGTGCCATATGAACAGAGGTGCAGGGCTGGTGAAAATGAGGAGGCTTTTCCTTTTTACTTCATATCTACAGTAAATTGATCATCTTCCAAGCCCAGCCCCAAGGACTGGGAGCAGAATTTGTCTGCACTGTGAAACCAGAAAACATCAGAACTAAGGTAAAGCATCCTACAAGTGATGCATGATATCCTAATCTGTCTGGTACATAACAAGAGTCATTCAAATCCATTTATATGAGTGAGATTCACCAGGAGAGGTTCTGTGTTTTCAATGTTTAAAGCTCACGGGGTGGGGGGGGGAAGGTCAAGCCCCCTGCCCCTAATTCCACTATACTAACAGCACAAAAAAAAAAAGGTAATGAAGTTATATAGTAAGTACCTACAGTTAACTCAAATAGAGTAGATGTCTAGTAGGGTACGTCTGAAGAAGGCAAAGTATCCCAAAGCTTACTATTCCCCTCCTTTCCTGTCCGGAAGTTAAAACATTTGTTCAGAGAATTAAGTTATCCATTGATTTTGTCCATTTCTCATCCTTTCATCACAGAATACCTTTTCAGACTAGGCAGGCTGTATGGGTCATTCCTGCACAGATCACCTTCTTTATTAGTCCCTGAACTAATATCAGGCCATGCAGCTAACAGACGGTTGACCACTAGGCAGACTTTGGTGCATTTCCGTGATTTATTTTAGCATTTTTGTGAACAGCTACGTCTTCTGCAGTGTTACTACCATTATCTTTTTGATATATCCAATGGCTTTGCTTGGCTTCATATACCGGTTTCATTTCACCTTCTTCATGTAAAATCTTTTCACTTAATACCCAACATCTTTCAAATTGTGCTCATGCCAAATGCTTCAGTTGTTTCTCTCATTTAAAGTAACTGCTTCCAGCCCATAGAGTAATACTGTCTGCTAGTGCCCGGATTTGATATTTTTGCACTTTGAGAAGTAAGGGTTTTATCAGTTTACAATTTCATCAGTTTCTGTGAAGCACTTCTCCTTTCATGCTCGTCCCGAAGGAAACCTCAACAGTGGTCAAGTTTCCTCTGTGCACATAGGAGTCTTGCATATTCTTTGACTTCACAGATGCCACATTTCACTTGCCCTTCCTATTGCTTCTTTTTCATGTTGCAGCCACTTCATCTTCTTGGCATTTATTATGAGTCAAAGTTGACCAAACCAATCTTCCAAGGTTAATTATTAATTTGATTCATCAATAATTCAAGCATTTTCTTTCAGCTGTGTGATGTCATCTGTGTTAGTTAAGGACCTTAACTTTAGATCATCTCAAGTCATGCCCTCTACCTCATTTATCATTCTTACTGCCTAGTTTAAGAAGATGATGAAAAGCTATAGTGATTCTATGCTTCCTTATATTATACCAAGCTTTGACTTATTTAATTTTTCATTAACTTTTTTGCAATGCTGTAGGAGTCTTCAAACACAGCCTTCATAATTGCACTTATCTTATCTGAATGCCATGTGATTTTGCAGCTTTCCACAATGCTTCCAACCAAGCTGAAACAAAAGTCAATGAAATGACAAATGTCATTATTGGTTTTCTCACTTTCTTCATCAGCCAGCAGACCATGCATACCCAGCGCAGCTTCAGTCTGGTTTGAAGTTGCCCTAACTGTCATCCCCTTTTACTCTTTAAAATGGCTTCTATCTGCAAATTATTGCTCTCATCATGATTTTCCTGATTTGTATCTCAGCAGAATCTTTCTACCAAGTCAGTTCAACTCTGAATTGTAGCCAATTCTTTCATATTTCTTCTTCCCCATACATACTTCCATCAAAACTGACTGCAGAGTCAAAATCCTTGCAAAATTTTCACTAATACCAGATTTTTCTTTAGGCACTGTGTTTCCTCTCAGCTTAACAATTTTGTACATTCTTTCAATTTTTGTATTCCCGATCTCTGTAAGTTGTTGAGTGTTTTCTTTCCAAAACTTTTACCAGCTTCATTTTAGCAATGCCTTTATTCCTTACAATGTCTTCATACTTTCAGCTTTCCCTAGAACTCTGATTTCTTTTTGTATCTTAATCTTTGTAAAGCTTATCCAACTATTTCTGTGTTTATGTATTCCAATAATTTTCTTTCCTGCATTTAGTTTTGCTTCCCTGAATATTTCCTGTCCAGTCTGTGGTGAGATTTCTTCATCAACACGAATTAATGGACTGAAAAACTGCCTAAATGTCACCTTGAATGCCTTCCTCATAGAACTTTTCTTTCATCAAAATCAAATTTGGCTTCAACTACAACCATTTTTGGAGTCTCAGAGTTTTTTTTTTTTTTTTTTTACTTAATCCTCTGTCCCACAGGCCTTTCATGAACACTGGCATCTTCTACTCTCCTGTTTTTAACAGCCAATACCTCTACTAATAATAAAGTGCTCTCTCTTCCTTTTAGTCTGGGTAAGTGGTGAGTTCCATAAAACCTTCTGATGTCTTTATGAGAAATCCACCTGCAGCCTATAATCAAACTGTGCATCTCAAGGCAACTCTGAACTTTGCCTTGGTCAAGATGAAGAAAAGAAATGACTGAGAGGATGCAGTAATGCTACCAAGATTTACAGCAGTTTTAGTATTTTTGTCAAGCAGCTGAATAACATCTTTAAAAAAAAAAAATGATGGCCCTTTTTGAGAATTATCAACTACCTGCACTTACCTGCACTGACATATGTTCTCTTCTGTTAAAATAAGGTCCTAACAATCCATAAGGGACCGTTGACATAATAACAAGTTGCCAATATGTGAGAATTGCTTTTGTAATATCATGATTTCATCATTAAAATAATTATGGTTTTAAAATTATTAACCCTCACAGTCACCATTTAAAAGTAAACTGTGTCTATTAGTCTCAAATTTCTGATCAGTTTTGTTTCATGTATCAGATGTTTGGCAGACTACAGTGCAAATCAAGTTTTTTAGTCTATGGAAATATCTGTTAACCATACACATTTCCCAACTTCAAAATGCATGCTTGAAAATTACAGTTGATTAGGCTCTTTGTTGTGAATTGCAGAACAAAAGCTGAAAATCCTGCTCTGCTTTTCATTTATTATATCAAACAATGATGCAATTCCATCATTGTGTAGCATAAAAGGTGCGTTCATGTTTGAAGAACACAGTGTCCATAAGGTTTAATCTGCAGTCTTATGTTCAGAGAGGTTTGTAAATCGATTCTTCACTAGATGCTGTAACTCTTGTGGATTGAAGATAAATTGCTGAATTCCAAGAGAATACAACACAAAGAAAACCATTAGCCCTGACAATTCATAAACAAAGTAAAGAACATTATTCACTCTTTGTTCTTGTAAAATAGTACCCAGGTTTCAAACACTAAAAAGGATGCTCACATAAATCATTGCAATTATTTAGTCAAAATGAGTTTGTTTATGAACAAATGTACCAAAAGAAAAAAGGTTGGTTCCTTTATAAGAAGTAAAGAGAAGGAGGAGAGGCAGGAGAAACCTTCATCATAATCCCAACCGTTATGCTAATAGCTATAGCTTTGTTTTCAGCCTTTTTTCTTTTATTATCTCAATCTTGCTGACCTATTTCTTTACTGAGAAAGAGAGTGTCTGAAGCACATTGAATGCTTGTAGGTCAGAGGTTCCCAGTGTCTATGTACCATGGAGACAGTCTCAGGAGATTTTCAACCAGTAAGAGTTTTCACAAATCTCATGAAAACCTTCAGGTTACTGGAGGCTAGGAGGGTTTGGGCTTGCTTTGGAGAGGGGGGGTGCAGTTCACTTGTCTTCAGCCTTTGTGAATTTGAGATTCCCTGGATCACTTTGCTGCCTAGTCCAAGAAATTAAAATATATTTTACTTTTTCTTCTGTGACATTAAAAATGCATTGCAATGAATAATATAGTAAGGCTGTGTATAAAACTAAAGCTTCTGCATCCCTTTTAAATGTTTGTTCTTTAGCAAAGATTCTCTGAGGGAAACTTATTGAAAGGATGAACAGTAATTTAATTTTTTATCATAAGCATTAGTGGCAAATAAAGGACAAAAGTACTTTGCAGGGCTGAAGAAAGGGAAAAGATATTTATCATGGGAAAATACTGCATCCAGGCTGAGTCTCTAGCAGTGCACATTCTTTTTGTGTTCAAAGAGAGGCAATAAGGAGATTAATATTCAGGGTCTAGAAACATTTCCTATTTATGTTGTAAGCAGCAAATGCTAAAGTAACTTACCATGAAAGTGTGCTTAAAAAAGCGTACAGTAAATAGATGAAGCCTTTTGTGAGAAAAGAGGTTACTGAGAAAAGATTTTTAAATTCTGAAAAGAAATTCAGTAACTACTGTTTTTTCCCAAGAACATTCAAGAGGAATGTTAAAATTAATAACAGGTCAAATCATCAGCTCATATGTATCAGTATTTCTGACACAGGGAAGAACTGCACCTTATGGAAGACATCCTATGAAAACTGTTCCAGGAATTTGCCAGATGTTCACAAATTTGAAATATCATGCCACATCACTGCAATTTCATAGGGAAAAATTAAGTGCTGCTGTAAGGAGAAGTAATTATTGAAGTTAATGGAAGTTTAGCCATGTATAGAACTCTTCAGTTCAGGGACCATTTGTGATGTTCTTGCTCACTCATGCACAACTTTTTCCGATATCAGTGTAAACTTGTACATAAAAAGGAATGGGTCTTTGTACACTGCCAAATAGCAGGAAAGAGAGACAACAGCAGTAATGTTCTTCCCCCTTCCCAGAAGAAACTGTCAGTCGATGTAGTGGAAGTCTAAAAAATACAGCATCAAACCTGTTCAGTATTTCATTTTCTTTGCGGGTATCTCATGAATTGCCATCNTTTACTACATACACTTTGTCACCCTTCTCACAGCAAATCACATATAATAGCAATGGAGTATAAAATAACAATGGCCCCACCAAGCTTGCCTATCCTACAATCCAGCTCTATAGACAAAAGACAAGACCCAGCATTCTGCNGCCACTCCATTTCTGCATCACAAGTGCTATCGCAGTTTGTATTTTTTTGCATAAAAGGTGGATAAGTTTTTTCTTCAGGACAATCTCAGACCAAGCCCAAAGATGCTTTGATATTTTGCTGAGCTATGCAGAATTAAGCAAGAATACCCACCAATATATTGTAGTACAGTAAATTGTAAATAAAATACTGGAGTTTCTGGAGTAGCTGTTTAAAAAAGCCCACCTATAATAGTGAATCACTCGTGACTGTTGTGTATTGTATCAGTTTCTCCCAGTTCTGGTAGCTGCACATCCCTTTCTTTCTCTCACATAACACACAGANCCACATCCAAAGGAACAGGAGATTTGTGGGACAGACCTTACCAATTAGTCATAACTAGGAGTGAATGCAGATTTCAGAACACTAATACTTTCTACATAGCACGTGGCAGTTATATTACTGGCATTTTTTTCAGCTTCCTGATATTTTGAAGATCCTCAGCTTGTAATTTAGACTATTAAAACCTTGCTTTGAGGGAGCAAAGGGAAGACAAGAGTTCACTACTGCTCTTCCTCAGACAAAGNTGACTACTCTCTAACAATTTGCCAAAACTTGATAATGCTAAAATAAATTAATGTCTTGCACATACTATCCTGAGAAGGAGAAGGGAACTGAGTCCCAGAAGAAATCTTTCATGTAGAGGCCTTGAAACGAGAATACTAGCTATGAACACAAATACCCCATATGATGATAATTTCTGTGTGAACTCCTTCCAACACCCAGGTTAATTTATTTTGAAAGTGCCATTTTTAAGCTGAATGTACTGTTACAAAGTGTTACGATTTTTNGATTTCAGAACACTAATACTTTCTACATAGCACGTGGCAGTTATATTACTGGCATTTTTTTCAGCTTCCTGATATTTTGAAGATCCTCAGCTTGTAATTTAGACTATTAAAACCTTGCTTTGAGGGAGCAAAGGGAAGACAAGAGTTCACTACTGCTCTTCCTCAGACAAAGGGCTGTGCCCAAAAAAGAGGGTTTGGCTAAAAACACATTCTTGTCCAATGCAATCTAATCTAACCTAACCACTGAGTCAAAGCCTAATACAGAAAGAAGATCTTGATCCTGAAACTATTGGTATGGTTGCATTTGTCCTCTGTGTCCATGTGTGTGTTTATTTTGTTTATGTATGTATAGATGCAGTCATGAGTTGTGTGGGCAGAAGCCAAAAAAAGTCAAAAGCACAGTGTATATTCTAAAGATTGTGTTTAATACCATGAGACTAAACAGCACAGAATAAGTAGGAAATTTCATGAAAAAATTATTTTTATGCCATAGAACTGAAAAAGTCTTCTGGCAATAAGAAACCCAAGAAAAGAAGCAGTTTTACAGTTTTTCTTTTTTGTTAAGAAGAAAAGTGAAATCAATTTGGGAAGCAAAAATACAGGTCACAGGAAGAACAGGTGAGGAGCAAAGAGACAGAAGGAGTAGTTGCATAGAGAAATGTAAGGTAAGCATATTTTGTGAAAGGACTTGAAAGCACTTTGAAAAATAACAATGGTCTCCAAGGATTCCTGATGGAGCAGTCTCACATTCTGTAATTTGCTCTCAGATACAAGCGGCATCTTGAAATGTCACCTTTTTTCGTCTCTAATCTCTCCAGTGGATGTCCAGCTAAGCACCTGGGGATCTCATGGCAACTAAGCTGTTAATCTTTTTGCACCTGGAAGAGTAAACCTCATCACCTTTTCTTGAACAGAATTTTCTTCATGGGCATCCACTACTATGGATTGGAGTCAGGACTTTTCTACAATTACCACCCAAAATGTAAAACCCAAGTGTTAATATTCTGTAACAAAGACATGCAACAGACGAAGTAAGTAGCTCCGGAATGGTGAGTGCATTGCCATGAATGCACAGGAAGGTAGTGTTGTCTTACAGGTTCAGAACTTGTAAATGATCTCACCTCTAACACTGTGACATTGGGTAAGCAGCCTGACTTGCCTGCATTTCTGTTTCTTCTTCTCTAAATAAGGAACAAATGCACTTTGGTGCCAAAGAGAGATTTTAAGGTGTGTAATCAACGTATACACACTGTTTGAGGATATAACTATTTTGCAGGTACTCATTTTGATATTTTGATATCCTAAGGTGTGGTTTTATTTTTCTCCTTTGGAGCATGCTGCTGGCTACTTTGTACCTGTTGAATCCTGAACAGTTCACGGAGCCAAAATAGAGGAGGACTCTTTTGGAAATAACTCAGCTGCGAGGGCAATATGGAAAAAGGCTACAGAGCTGTGAAAAATGTGTGGAAGAGATAGGCAATGAATGATTTTTCATTATGCCTCATAAAACAACTAGAGAAACATCCCTCCCCACCCTGTCCCAAGAGTCCTTTCACCAGGAAGTAGATGTAAAAAGAAGAATGAGGCATCATCCCATTAAATGGTAGGATACAATCAATTACCATAACATGTTGTAGAAGTCAAAAGTAGAAAGGAATTTGAAAAGCAATTGTATTCCAGAGAGGCAGGAACTATAAAGTAGATGGTCATTTGCTCAGGCATAGCATAAACTGCTGACTGCCTCAAAATGGGATTATGTTGTTAGGAGAAAGCTTGCCTTATACTTACATTCTTTCTTACACTTTTTTTGCTATGGCCCTGCCAGGTGGACATGAGATCATTTGCAAGGTGACCTTTGGCGCTGATGTAGTTGAGCCACTCATATTCTCACACTGCAGGATTAGCTCCCACTGGAAATGAGAACCACAGCAGTTTCCCTGTTTCCTCCTTATAGTGGAAGGAAGAAAAAATGATGGGAAGAAAGGGCCTGACTGCTTGTGATTGCGGTCCTCAAGCCAGCTCAGTCAAGCTGCTGGGAAAGTAAGAACAGGATGTGAGATGGATGAGAGGCTGGGGGAGAGGAGGAGGACTGCAGGGCTGTCCGTACATATGCCGCATGCATGGGGTAGAAGTAAGCAGTCATTACACAACTGGACCCATCATCTGGGTAACCTGTCACGAGAGACTCCAAATTACAATCTAGCCCTTTAATAAGGTCCTAATACCCTGTGGACAAAACTTAATGCTCCTTCAGTTAATTTAGTCGCATGGAAATATAAGACTGTAGTCTCTGGTGGATATAATAGTCTCAGAGTAGTTAACTAAAAGTGAAGTTAGTTTTAGTGAACAAGAGAAAAAAATACCACTGCAGTGGGAATCCTGACTGAGGCTATCACTAGGAATGTCCATGCTGTCAACAAGCAGTCTTCTAGCTCTGATCGCAAGACTTATTTTTCCACATAAGAAGAGCATGAGGAAGGAAAATCATAATGCAGGTTCTTGTTATCTTCATTTTTTTTGAGCACAGACCTGATGTCTGCAGTGTCTCACAAGCACTAAAGGTACTAAAGATTTTTAATAGAACTCTGCACTTTATTGCAGAAGAAAGATTTTTCCCATATGAAGGCTCCATTGAATGGAAATCTTTAAAAGTCTAGGAACACCTGGATAAAAAATATCTGAATCCTTTTCGTACTTATTCTATAACAGCCTTTCTCTGACTGCCCAAAATGATATTTTGATGCTTTTTTTTTCTTTTGGAACAGATTGTGTTATGCTTTAATGCAGGTAACAAAACGTTATGTATCGCATTATACCTTTTATTTTCTTTGGCTGTTTTCTCTGATTTACATAAAAAGGGGGAGAATAACATGGTTAAATTGTTCTGTAGGTCACTGTTAAGCAGTAAAGTAACTGAAGTCAAATACTGGAATAAGTTCCAGATGGCTGCTTCTTTTAAGTTCAATAAAGAATGACTGCAGTGATAGCAAATTGATCATCTCTTTGTTGGAAGAATGCTGTGCTGTATTGTCACTAATCAACAGCACCACCTTCTGCCCAAAGAGCAACATGACATCTAGGAGAGATGCAACCCGGCAAGCTTATTTCAGTGACTTTATGCAAAACACAAACCTGTCTTCTCAGTAGCTGGCTGGCTGTGTAAGAAATTTCTTCATGAAAATATGCAAAGTGCATTCTGTAAATGTTGCAGTCTGATAATCAGGCCTGATGCTTACATGGAAAGAAAAAAATAGAAGTTTGCTTTAGAGTTTTGTTAAAACAATTGCATTCTTATTTTCCCACCAGCATCACCATCATCTTGACCCTTCATGCATCACAACATAATGTCAGTGGTCTAACGGATGATGCAAATGCTGTGGTTTATACATACAATGAAATGTTGGGAAGGCTGCATTATTTCATGTCATTGCCTAATTCAACAAATGTGCAGGTGCAGGTTCACGCAGATTCATATATCTTATCATTGCAACAGAAATTTAAAAAATATTTCAGTGTACAATCCAGTGGGTATTGATAACTCCTGAAGCTCACAAACTATCTAGCATGACAGCCAGAGAAGTCACTGTCATTACTGCCTAGTTCTGTTTAGGCAAAAACCATATGCTAAATTTATGTTTAAAGTATTCTTCATAACTATTTCTGACATCAGCTTCTCAGGCTTTTGCTGGCAGCAAATTAAATGGTGCAGAAATCTGATGTAACTAGGGAAACTGCTGAAATTGCTTTTAAATGGTTGTTATTATTGTACATTTAGGCATCTCCAAAGTAAGGAAATAAGGGGCAAATAATGCCACCCTTATGCCTGTTCCTATTGAATATATAGTTGAATGTCTAACAAGGCTTTGATAGTATGCTGCAAAGAAAGATTAAAACAAAGAAACAGTTTATTTCAAAATGTTCCTTAAATTGTGTTAAATCAGTCCGGCACAAGACTGACATATGTATGAGACTGAAGGACTGTGACTAAACTTCCGTGCCAAAGTATTCACCGCATTTTTCTGAAGTAGGAAAGTTCAAAGAACACCATAATCTGGAAACCACCAAGCAGACCCTTCCACTGGCAATGTTGTGTATACCTGCATATTGAAAGTCAGTCATAAAACTGTTTCATATGCATTTGTCTGGTAGAGGCATTGGTGTGCATTGCCTGACTTATGTCTTTTGAAATCAGTCACACACTGTGTTCAGCTCTCACCATAAAATTCTCTAGAATAAAGTGGATAATGCTACTGTTTCTTGTCTCTCCCCTTACATTAACTGAAGTATTTGTTACTCTCATTGCCATTTTCTGTTTTCTGGCTTTCAAGAACAGCATTAATAGAAGTGGAGGTGTATTATCTTATCAGGACTTTGTATTTTCAAATATCCAGGATGCTCTCACATAAAAGCTGATTTGGAAAAGAGACTTTTCTCCCCACAATCAATATCTGAACAAGTACTATCCAACACAAACATCTATGGTATAGTCATTAAAGCAAACCTTTCAGCAGCACATCCT
>WAAD01017085.1:47580-104232 GCA_013389945.1 Fregata magnificens | reverse complement strand
AGAGGTCTATATCATTCAGGTAACAACAATTTGGTTTTTTCCAAGGACTATACTTCCTTTCAATTGAATTGTTTTTAAGAAAGTTTTCAGTTTTATGACTTTCACTGTCCTGTACACACTCAAGAAACAATGGCCATTGGAAGCTTCATTGTTGTGTTGGCACTGAAATTACCCATTTATCATTGTGAAAATGGTCATGATTTTGGGTAAAAGAGGAAACAAAGTAGTGGAAAATTACTTGGAAGGCTGGACAGAAAAGCAAGGACAGGACCTTAGATTCATGGTAACTTTTCCTGAAGAGCGTCCTCTGCTTTGCTCAAAGCTGGCCACAGTGTTCCATTCCGTGGGAAAATCGAGAGCAAATGTAGGTCAGGGCAGCCAAGTGATTGGCAGCATGCTTTAACTAGATTTGCTTTGCCTTTTCCTCTTGTGTTTTCAGGCATCTTCTGTTGAGCTGAAAAACACCTGGATTTCAGAGATTCGCAAAGTCCTGACAGGACAACTGGAAGCATGTAGAGGTAGGACACACAGAGCAAGATCTGGTAATGTTGCCTTCCTTTTGTAGCTGTGTGTGACAACATGGAGCTGGGATGAGTTACAGTGCCGTCCAGTACCACCAGTGAAATCAGCAAGAACAGATCTTCTATGCGAGGATCAGTTGAGTGGTTGCAGCATTGCTGGGATTTAAACTCTTGTCCTGATCAAAGAAAATTTCTTAGAACTTTAGAAATGGCATGAACAATTATTGCATTCACAGTTAGTCTGAGGAACATGATTTTCCTCTGTTGTCCCTTTCAAGACGCAACCCTAGAAACATCCATTTACATCAGCATGTGAGGAGACGGGGTCCCAGCCTTCACTCGGTGCCTTCTCACAAGACCTGACACAAAAGATCTCCTTCCACATACATGACTGGACAGAGCAACTGTTCCTCTCCGTCCTATTGTTTGTTTTGCTTTGTGTGGTTTTTGAGGGTTTTTATTTTAAATTTAGTCGCCTGCCTTATGTTTTAAACGTCAGTCAGTTATCCCATCTTTTTATCTTGGTGACCTCCCTGTAAAACATGATTAATGACTTTTCCCTCTCTCACAGAGATGTCACTATCAAGGTGATTTGTGACGTGCTCAACACATGAATGACTGAAGCCTCATAAATACCTAAAATAATGACACCCTTTTTTATGTAAGATATTGAACCCAAGACAGACAGAATTCAGTTAGGTTATTCCAGATAGTAAGAGAACATAGTGATGAAAGCTAACTGAGATGCTATTCTATTTATGAACAAGAATCTACAGAGTCCTAAAAGCCATTTTTCAGGCTCTCTTAGGACAAAAAAACATAGCTGTGTCCAATACAGACTTTTCCTGGGGCCTGGTGTTGCTTCTCACCTTGACCTGTCATTTTCTGCTTCTCTCTTCAAAGCAATGCAAGCAAAGCCTCTCCACCCACATCCTTCAGAGTCCTAAGCAGACTTTGTCCTAGGTGGAAAACTGCCTGTGCTTTAACTTTAGAGGTCAGCTTTATTTTAATTGTCTGTTTCACAAAGTTCTTACAATGTCCTTAAGTGCAGGGGAACAACTATGCACATTAGCCTCAGCAATTTAATCCAACCCATAACAACATACTTACTTACAATGATTACTACTCAGGTCTTTTGTTACTATTCTTGTCTTCATCCTTTCTCCTTTTTATTCTGAATTTCACTGTGGTCAGTTCAGCAGGAACTGCTGAGGAAAGAACTCAAGATTCTTACCAGTGCNTCCAGAGAAAACTATGCTGGAATCAAGACCGAAAGTATTTTGATATTCTTCATTGTTTTGTCTTAAGATCATAGGATCCTAGAATATTTCAGGTTTCAAGGCACCTCAGGACATCATAGTCCAACATCCTGCTCAAAGCAGAGTCAGTTATTGGTCAAACCAGGTTACTCAAGACTTTATCCAGTCTGGTCTTGAGAACATCCAAGGATGACTTTCATCCTACTCTATGAGCAAAGTCAAGCTTTCCTTCATTGTGAATCCAGCAGAACAGGAGCCAGAGGGCAGAAACTGTACCTGATATGCTATTGCAACTCTTCCCACTGCCTTTTCCCAAATGATCACATGAATCAAAGCCCTTATTACAATATTGACGGCAGGAAGCAAATGCTTTGTCCTGTGGTTTTCAACAGTTGTTTCTATTTCCAATGACTCATGAAAGAAAAGGCCTTAATTCAAGCTTAATCCAAGACTGGATATTTCTCCAACTGTGCATTGTAATGAGAGATGGAAGAGGGAGACATTTGTTTGTCTGGGCTGTTTTTAATGACTGTTGTTAGGAGTTTCCCAGGGGGTTGGAATGTTGGAAGGAACCAGCTGAGATGAATGAGTGAGTAAAGGGCAAAGAAAGTGGCCAAAGGTATGTGATAAATAGTTTAACGTATGGGTCATTAGTGTCCAAACACTTAGCGTACATACGACCCCTATTGTATACTGCAGTGAGCATGGAATGCTAACAAGGCTTTGGGTAACACCTTGATCTGTCAGTCCCAAAGAGCGTAATTGTCTCGTGCAGGCAAAGGAATTATGGATGCATCTTAAGAGATTTGTGCAAGGCTGTGAATCAGTTGCCAAAAACAGGAATGGAGCTAATTCTGACTCCCCACCCAGAGTGCTCCTTTCTCCCAGCACCCACAAAAGCCTTTGTCAAGTTTAATCTTCCAGTGCTGCCCCTGCCCCTTTGTCTGTTCCCCTTTCATTGACTGGAGCTTCATCTTCTTCCAGAGTGCAATAGCCCCAGGATCTCAGCAATCTGAGAGTTTGAAAGCAGCTCCTTCCATTGCCTCCTCACTTCTCAGTGTCTGACTTTCCTGGCCCTGAAAACCAGGTTGTCAGCATCTCTCTTATCATCCTTCTCCACTCAGCAGTTACTGGACATAGGTACAAATGAGTCTGTTGCTACCTTGCAGCTATGCAAAAAGAGTGAACAAATGGCATCTGAATAACATTTTATTATTGCTGTTTGTCCAGGATGCTGAGCAAAAGCATTCTTCAGAGGGATGGGGATATTTTCTACTAGATGGCTGCATGTGCAAAAGGACTGATGTACATGTGTTGCTAAATCCAGAAAAAGCTGTGAGCCACAAAATTTGTATTGTATTCTGGGAAAAATGCCAATATGTATTCCCTAGATCCAAGTTGTGCAGTGAGCTAGGAAGAGATACAGAGGAAAGAGAAGGTGGTAGGGGAAGAAATTTCTCCTGCTCTGAAAAAAAATGGGTAGAAGAGCTGTTTGGGTGAGCTAAGTTGTCAACCTTTAAGATCACCATATGCCTTTCTCTTCAAGTAAGAGTATTCCATTTTGATCGCAGCAGCAGTTAAAGTCTCTCCTCTCCTATTTCTCTCTCTCTCTCCCCCACCTTCTATGCAAACAAGGAAGCAACTTGTACAATTTGGAGCAATTTCTTTTTACTTTTTCTTTAACAGAAGCAAGTCAACTGCACCAAAGAATCACTGAGAGTGTATACCATGCACCAATGGATTCCTCCAATGCAAGCAGGTAACCACAGCTATCATGGCATATCAGGGCCATGTTTTGTCTTGCCTTTGTGCTTTTGCAGTACATAAATTCTTAGTTTTCTGTGTTTAGCTTCCTGGGTATGAACTTACTGGATTGTCTTCAAATTCTTTAAAGACATGTAAATGCAGATAAAGGTTTTGCTCATGGGGAAACTAAAAATCACAATGCAGAATTCATTTCAAAGACGATCATTTGGTTTTGCAAAAGAACCATATGCTTTGGATTAACTCAAGTTTAGAAAAAATGTATTGTAACATTTCCAGGATGTCAAATGGAGCTGTCAGCAAATTTTTGTAATGACCCAATTGCTGGGCAAGTTTAATGCAAGTTGGCATGGTATATCACTGTAAAATTTTAGCAGGAGATCCCAGGTAACAGAGCCAGCCTTTGAGAGTTGTACAACTCGATGCAAGAAATTTTAAACAGATGCAGTGCTGTTAATCCTGCACCATATTTTCTCTAGGCTTGGTTACATTTGCTTTGTTTAAGGTTTAAGCTGAAAAGGCTTAAGGGTGAAAATCTTTCAGCAAAACCACCTTGGGAATAGGAGAAAATTATTCCAGTGGAATGTGAAACGCAATCACAAAAATGTTTCAAATCAATCCGGATGTATGTCCCTCTTATAAAGCTCTTGAGGTGAGAATTTTCAGAGCAGAAATTATAGACAAAATATGTCAACAGAAAATTAATTAACTCCAGAAAGAAAGGCCATGTGATTAGCTATTTGTCCTAGAGTGGAATTAAACCAAAGGAAAAAGGAAGTGCTTGTTGTCCTCACTCTGCCAACTATGCCAGAGAAGGAGAGGTTAGATGCTTCTGCTCCAAATGCTGGGTTATTACAGGGTCAGGAAGAATATGGTAGGTCTTCATGAAAGAACAAAGCCCTGGGCTTTCATGAATGGAACAAGTACAGAGTGTTCTATTGGCTATTATAAATTGAGGCCACCTTGATCCTCTGTAATATGTGTCTCGGAGAGAAGCAAGGACAGGGGAATTGCAGCACAAGGTGGCTTTGCACTGGCTGATGTGAAATAGTGGATCCAGAATTCTCAGACTGTGAAGCCTCTTCTGCAGCCTGTTTTGGGATGCTGGGTGGAGGCAAGGAGAGGAAGGAAGAAGCTAGACTTTGTGATAGCCACCCACAGGGGCGTAGTCTGTGTTTATGACTGACATGACTAAGCAGCCCCAGTTGTGAAAGGTGCTATAAGTAAGCCAGTGCTAGATAGCGTTAGCTAAAAGAGCAACCAGTATTGCCAGTGCTCTGCCAGTGGTTGGAGGCTAATTAATTATTGAGGCTTTATCTAACCAATAGACACCCTCTCCTGGGTTGCCCGTGTATAACAGTGACTCTACTGTTTATTGGGAATTGTCAAACTTGTACTGTGACATTGGGGAAATCTGTTGCAGTACACTCTCCTGTGCCCGAGCCATATCCATTCAATGACAAAGACTATCTCCTTCACTTGTTTATATGCTGTCACAGCACTTGGGGCTGCAATTCCATGAGATAAGGCAGGGCTGGGCTGACTCAGGACTGGAGCTGAGGTGTCTCCAAAAGAGACACTTAGAGCCAGTGCCCTTAATACAGGCAGTTACTGAATGTCCCTAAGTCCTGTTCAATCTATTTAAATTCTCTCTCTGTAAATTTTTCCTCAAAGTTTCAGTGTTTAATCCTAAAATGAGATGCCCTGTGGTATCTATTGTATCTCTCTCAAGGGATGGCTGCTGCATTTCAGTGATAATGAAACGATCCCTTTGTATTGTTTTCTAATCTGTTTAAACATATGAACCTTAAATAGACTATTGTTCTAGCTGCTTAACTATCTGCTTTCTTGGAAATGACTGATTCAGTCATACACCCACGTAAAAATATCCTGAGCACATAGATACACACAAACACTTGGAGTTTTACTGCACGTGCTGTTTCAGAGAAGCTTGTGTGTTTTCTTGGTGTCTTTCTCACAGCTGTAAATCTTTAACTCTGTCAGCTGCATGTTTCACAGTTATCTCAGCCTAGCTGGGAAGAAACAGAGAAAAAAGAGTAAGGAAATGTGAGTGTGCTTTGGATTTGTTCCCACATTTATTTTGAGCCCCATTTTGTACCTGACATCAGGCTGCAAAATCACATTTTAATTTAGTACAGGAGGTAACAGAGACCTCTGTTAAGGTGCCATGAGAAACAGGTCAGAGGTTCAGATACAAAGCAATGAGTCCCAGGCTGCCTTGTAGTTATAAAAGGTATTCACAGATCTCTAGTATTCCAAATGTTTTTAAGTTTTTAATGATACCTTAGGCCTTCCCTTACAGCAAGACAAACCCTATGAATGTTAAGTATAACAGTTCATATGTTAATTGTAAACAGCAATGTAGTTGCTGATACATGTTAATAACGAGCATTTTGGGAAAGAGTATTTCAGGTGTGTAGATAGAAGGAAATGTGTGGAACATTCAGTCTGCCAAGGATAACAGTCAAACACTCAAATTAAATCACCAGACATTTGCAAAACAATGAGGATAAGAACCATGAGAAAATCTTGCAGCTTGAATGCCCTACAAACCTGGGGCAGGGGGGTCATTCCCATTACAGACGGCAGGCAAGGCCGGTACCTGTGCAAATCTGGCAAGATGGATCCCTTCATCTCTGGTTCAGCTGTAGACAGGGATATCCCACTTGGATTCATGTTTTCAAAGAGCAGAAGAAACAGAAGTTGGGAGATCCTGGAGCCAGTGGAATCCATATGTTCTTCTACACATGGTATGACCTCTACATGACCATCCAGTACCCATTTCTCTCCTGGAGTCAAATATACTTATGCTGCAAAGGATGGAAAACTGGGGTCCTCTTTTCTAATCTGATTTCCTACCCCTTCCCTCCAAATCTTGCAAAAGAGCTTGTGCAGACTTAACCAGTTTGTTCCTCCATTTTTCCCTTCTCAGCTCTCACTAAGGACATCCCTTACTGTGTGGCGTGGAAAGGAGGTGAGGGCTAGAATGGCTTTTTCCACCATACCTGCCTACACAGATGCAGAATATATAGTGCACACAGTTTCAAAACCTGCCTTTTATTCCTTAGGCTTCCATATCTGAGGGTAAGAAAGAATGCTTAGTGCTCAGTTAGCTATTAAGCAGGAATGTAACTATCTTTGTATTTCTTTTGTCCAAAGGTATAGCAGGAAGTCATTAAGTATATATGAAAACAAATCTGAGACATCAAATGTGGAAGCATCTAACAACAAAAACAGGAATTCCAGTCCCAGCTCCAGACAAAAGAGAGGTAGGAGTTCTGGCACAGAGCTTTTTGCTTCCAAAGGGTAATCTTTTTGGTTTTGCACACTCATTTCTAGAGTTTGATGAGTATACTTTAAATGTATGTTGTTTAAACCCAACATCAAAAAAACCAGTGCTACAAAGCATTCACTGTACCGTGAAACTTCTTGAACACCAAAAAGTGTTACCTGTTTAGGGTTTTTTAAGTCTGAGTTTTGATGCATTACAGCACTCTTTATACAACTTGTGTTTTGTAAAAATAGAATTTGGGGGGGATAGTATGTGTATTTTAACCTTCTATATCCTGGCTAAGTTGGTTTCTAGTCATATTTAATTTTAAGATTGTCAATGGACTTTGCTAACAAATTTCCTTGCTTTATGTTGAAGAGGTTTTTTTGCCTCGTCTGTGTATAGGTTCCCCTCTAGGGCATAGTGAATAAACACACATGTGATCACTGAAAGTCCCTCCGTTATTTGAGGCCTTAAATACGATAGATGTATTCTGTACAATGTAGGTTAAAATGAACACTAAAAAGAAACTGGATGTCATCTGGCAGTAGCAGGAACAGAAAATCTTTCAACATCAGTTTCTCTTTTAGGTAGTATTTTGAAACGTTAAAGCAATGACTTTTCTAATAAAAATACAAAAAAGAAAAATGCTAGGTCTTAAAAGAAGAGATGAATGTCCAAATCAGGCTTAAAGTAACAGCAGGCCCCTTTATAAATAGAGATGGTAAAAAAACGTTGACTATTTTTTTCTTTGAAAAACAGGCTATTCACCAAAGGATTTTTCATTGTAATAAGTTTTCATTCTGGGGAGAAAGTTATGGATTCTTCATTTAAAAATCCAATTTTATTAATTAAAAAGCTGATTTGGTAAAAAATTCTTTTTTAAAAATATGATTTTTAAAAAATAAAAAAAAGTTGAAAAGCAGTCTTTCATTTGAAGTTCATAAACACTATTTAAAAAAAAAATTTCCAGGAAAATTATTGGTGTTTTTTAACTGGTCCAACCTACACAAGAGTGTGGGAACCGGGATATATGCTGATTTTCATTCTTCTGCCTTCTGCTTTCGCATGATCAGTTCCTCAGGGCTCTCGCTGGGATTCCTGCTAGCTCAGCTGAGAGCCTCCTCATCCTCTGGCATGTGGCTGCTCCCGCAGAGCCGAGCAGTGAGTCACTTCTTGTGGGATTCAGGCTGTGAGTGGGCCTCCCGGGCTGCAGAACGCGCTTGTGCAGAGAACTCGCGGAAGAGCTGTCCGGCTCTGGATGTCCCACGAAACTTTTCTTTGTGTCCCTATGAGGCACCAGACCCTCTAGCTGGGACTCTGCAGGGCCTCTCAAACATGTACAGTTAGGTCCTGCTTTCAAAGGTGCAGAGGAACCGTGCTGCAGCCCTCTGGGCAGGGCGCGACTGTGCCACTCTGCAGCAGGGAGCCTGGTTCTCTGCCAAAACTGTCTCTTTTGTGCCACCTGCTGACTGTAATCCTCCCCATATCTATGTAATTAATCTGAACGCAGATTATTTTAAAATATTGCTTTCTTTCTATAGTACAGATGGGGTGGGCACTATTGGCAAGCTATTCCAGTTTCATGGTTCTTATGGATAAGTGCCTGCGATTGAGTTATCGACATATAAACAGTATTTTGTGTGGCCCTGATTGACAGATTCACTGACTTGAAGCTGTATGGGAGCCAAGTCCTGCAGGAACCTCTGGAGACCACTTAGTCTAACCACCTTGCTCAAAGCAGGGTCAATTGGAGCAAGTTGCTCAGGGCTGTGTCTAGCTGGGTTCTGAAAATCTCCAAGGGTGGAGACTCCACAACCGCCTTGGGGACGTAGTCCCGGTCTTTAACCACCTTCACAGTAAAAAAAGTTTTTTACTATTTTTAAATGGAATTTCCCGTATGTCAATTTGTGCCCATTGCCTCTCATCCTGTCACTGGGCTCCACTGACAGGCGTCTGGCTCCATCTTCTTTACTTGCTCCTGTCCGGAATTTATATACATTGATAAGATCCCCCCGAGCCTTTTCTTCTCCAAGCTGAACAATCCCAGCTCTCCCACTCTCTCCTCATGTCAGCTACTGCAATCCCTTAATCATCTTCATGGCCTTTCGCTGGATTCACTCAAGTATGTCCATGTCTCTCTTGTACTGGGGAGCCCAGGACAGGTCACACCACTCCAGGTTTGTCTCACTTGTGCAGACCTGCTGGCAAGGCTCTGCCTAATGCTGCCCAGGATGCTGTTGGCCTTCTTTGCCACAAGTATGCATTGCGGGCTCATGTTCAACCTGTTGCCCATCAGGACCTAGTCCTTATTATGTTTGGAAATGTTTTCCAAGGTTATTTGGTACACCTGCAGAAAGAAGGAAAAGGTTTGAAATAACTCAAGTGGCGACAACATGTCTTTAGAGACCACTAATGACTGGCTGGTGCTGGGAAGCTGTGGGACTTGTGAAATCCTAAGGGGTCCGTCAGTGAAGTGGTATAATTGCATAGCTGAAGAACTAGCATATAAACCTTCCCCCTATACACGTGTACTTGCTGCATGACTCTATGATAATCAAATACTAGGGATTTTTTTGCTCTACGCAAACAGAAAGTAAATATATTTTATATACCAGTTTCTGGATTCTTTGTAAGCTACAGTATTTTTGCAAAGATTGCCTGGCAGTGGGAGCAGCCATGGCAGGGACTTGGTCTTAGGCCAACACAGGCAGTCTGAAAGTCAAATGCTTCCCAGTGCACCTGTGGGCAGCCCCACAGCCGAAACCGCTGCTTGGTAGCAGTTGCTCACCAGATGCACCTGCCTGGCCCAAAGCTGGCATCAGGCCACTGGCTGGAAGGAGATGAACCACACCGACATAATACTTCTGTATTGTTAAAATCTGTTCATCTCACACCCACCGATGCATGCAGGCACCTCGGATCGTGGATATCTTGGCTGCAAATCAGGAAGTGATGGGATGTGCTTTCCTTTGAAAGCACAGCTTGTCTGTCTGTTGCTTGTCCATCAGTGTGGATTCACCGTCTCTTCATGTTCCCTTTGTACTTCTGGTCTTCATTTCTGCCTCTAATGATTTTCACTTGGCAGTGTATGAAATAAAGAGGAGGAGAAAGCTAGTGGTTAAATCCTAAGGCACAGAACCAGGCAGCCAACACATGGCTTTTCTCCTGCTGCTTTGCCATAAACCTTCTGTGTGCTACCTGCCCACACAAAGAAAGGGGCAGATGCAGAATTTAGCAGAAATGCATGGATCTGGGTGTTTGATCTAGGTCCACCTCTTTCCTGCAATGCGAGTAACTGAGTATCTTTCAAACCCAGCGTCTCAGGACCTAGATCCACCTGTGACTTATCTCTATAGAGGCAGCTGTCAGGCGGCATGGCTGGCTTGTTCACGTAGGAGCCTGGCAAGTAAGCTTTGCTGGCATGGCACTCCTTATATCCCAGCAAATCATGAGATCAAATGCATGACTATATGCCAGCTTCAGAGGCTGTTAGAAAGACTTCAGCAGGTAAGGCTGAGAGCGTATCAGACACAGGCTGATGATGGCAGACTCTTCAGTGCTAGTACTGGATAGCAGAAGTGGGCCTGCTCGCAACGCTTGCTGTCTGTACTTGGCCTGCACTGCAAGGCTTCTTCTCTTATTTCTCCCGACAACCTTGCTGTACCAACCACAGTGATGTGTTTTCATAGTAAAAGGCACTAGATCCTTTTTAATGAGCTTGCTGCTAAACTGTATTTTCCTTTGATGAGACCTACATCCCTTCACCTGTTTTTCTTTGGTTTTGTTTTGTTGTTCTCCATTAAAACTCAGTGAGCCGAACTCAACCCAGGGGCTCTGTTTGGCTCAGCTTGTTTAATCACCCTGACCTCATGTCACCTTTCTAATCGATTAGCTCTTGCTCAGGCTTGAACTGAATCAAAACTTATTTATTTATTTTAAGTTGTCATCCAGTGCTAACCTTTCCTTTTCCATAAGCTGAACAGCTGACCCTTCCTTCCTTATTTCTTTTCCCTTTCCCTCTCTCTCCTAGTTGATGCTTCCACCAGCCTTAACCTTGAGCGCACAGCGCTTGCTAGAAAGCGATTCACATTGCAAGGTCTTTCCAACCGCAGAGCTCCACCCAAAGGTAAAATCACCCCTTGCAGCATTTGGTCTCTGGCCATCTGTCTCCTGCACTCCCACAATGTTCTCTCCATCCCATAGTGCCATCCATCACTATTTCCTAAAATGCTGCCGCATCTCACCAAAATGCTCCTGTCTGATACACACATATGGCTCCTCTCCTCAAAGATGGTGTTACCAAAAATTGCTCCCACAGCAGTGTTGGCAATGCAACCTTTGAGTTGACTGGTTGGATCTTTCACTGGTGCACAGTGCAAATAACATTTATTTCCAGTTTCTCTCAAGGGCCAAAAGTGTGAACATGTTTTAAACCACCAACCTAACTTCTTTCAGCAGTTTACTGGCTTGAAGGGAAGAGTATCACTGTGTTGTGCTACATGAGGTTTTTATGTGTTAAATCGTTCATTGGTTGGACCTCTTTGTTTTTTCACATGTTGCTCAGCCATGGCCTAGTGGTTACAGTGAGGAACCCGAATTCAGAAGATCTGGGGTTTATTGCCATTTCTACTTAATTATGTTATGTGAAACTGTAAAATGGTGTGTTCTGAGTCTTTGTGCATAAATGTTTAGAAGACACTCAATATCCATGAGTAGAGAGCATTGCATGTTCCTGTGATGGCTGTACAAGGAGGAGACTTTAGAAGAAAGAAAGAAATGTGAATAGAAATGCAATTGAATGACTATTTGCAATTACTTTCTGAAAAGATAATGTAATTACTCTTTTTATTGTTATTATATTATTTTTCTCCTGTTCTGATAAATTATATTTCTGCTGTGAGACAAAGGGTTAGTGTGCAGTGCTGGAGAGGGTGAACATCAAAGGAGGAAGAAGCAAGATGAAAGAATAAAAATTACAATCTTATAAAGTAGATGCGAATACACGAAGAGCCAGAGCAGCCATAAGATTCTGGCTGCAAGGCTAAGGCTGCGCTTGGTAGTAAGATCCAAGATGGACAAACCAGTTCAATGTTCTGAATACAAAAAAGGGAGTGGTTTTCAGATCCTGCAACTTGGGGAAATCAATTACAAAATACAGATTTCAGAAATGCAGTAATTTGGGCGAGTTTGGATCTGCAGTTTTGGTTTGGGCCTCTTTGGCTCTTTTATCTGAATTTTTCTTGTCATGTGACATGTCTTGCATTTTATTCAGTCATTCTGTGTTCCAGACAGCAAAGCACAGTTCAGAAGAGTTCATACCCCACTAAGCTGTAGGCTCTCTCAGCTCAACGACTTGCTGGGTCTGGTTACTTGCGACTCCTGTGAAGCACCTCCATTACGCAACGTCCCATTTCACTTTCTCGTGCTGTTCAGTTGCTAATCTGGCCCTGGCCTAGAGGAAACCAGTTGGCAAATAGCCTGGATGATTTGCAGAGTGTGGTCATTTCTGTAAGCAGTGACGATGCAAAGCTGTGTTAGCACCATATGGACTGGCTGCTAAGGCAGATCGTAAGCTGTGAGAAGGTAACAGGGAAGTTACTGCAATAAGAGCTTGTCCTGCTCTCGAGTCCTTTGTCTAAGGATTCGTTACTGGCTGTGGCAGGAGGTGGCATACTGAGCTGAGCACACTTTGGTTCAGATCCACTGTGTCTGTTCATGTCCAGAACACATAAAAGGGAAGGTTTAAACAATAAAATAACAAGACTAACTAGGGGGAAAACAAGATTGCCTGACAGATATCAACTGGCAGTGCAGCATGGATGCTCAACGTGTCGCTGAACTGTCTGCCCAGGCTGAATATGACGGGGTAGAAAACGTTGTATATAAGCACCTTGGTGTTTTGGCCAAAGAAATGCTGATGTCTGGAGGAGAAACTTTACCATCCTGCACTCCATCAGTGCAGAGACCCCAAGGCAGCCATACCAGAACTGGCACCAAAGTGTGTGAAAGCCCACACTCATAGCACCCTGCATCTCCCTGCCTTGGGTCAGCATTAGCTGTCCTGGTTTGCAGAGCCAAGCTCATATTCCTTGGAGTTAGCAGGGGTCTCTAAGAGCTGCATGATGGGGTGTAAATGTAGCCCAACACCATAGTTACAAAGTGAAATTTTCTTTGTATTTTAATAAGGGCAGTTACAGCAGTCTAAATGTGGAGTCATCCTATTGTAATTATCACTGAGAGCAGAGCCTAATCTCCCGTTTTTCTTCAGCCTTTTAGGAGGTGTGAATAAGGATGTAGTTGAATATGTGTGCTTTTATGAGTAAATTGATAAGGAAGTGCACTGGCAGATACAGAATTTACAGTCTTTTTACAGTAGCCAATCTACAGTTAAAATTGCACTGCAAATCTCATGAACTAATCTTAAAATCCTTAAATCCTTAAAATCTAAGGAGCTAATATGGTTTCCTGATGTTTTGGCACAATAAAACATTACGGGAATTGCAGTTTAACCAGTCATACTAATTTCTGCTCCACTGGAAATATACAGTGAATGTGACATTTGCTAGGCAGAAATATGGAAAAACCAAAGTAAATAGAAACATTGTGTGACTGAAATAAGGGAGCGTGAAGATGAAGAATGGGAAAGAGAATTTTAAGATCCCTGGCAAGGAAATCTTCACAGTAGTATAGTTCTGCACAGGATATTTAAGCGTGAAATATAAAATCACCTGAAACTTATTTTACTCCAGTGCTGTATGCCAGTTAACCATGGGAAACGAAAAAAGAGAAAGAGAAAAGAAGATAGAGATGATAAGAGAAAGGAGGCAATTGGAATAGAAAAGTCCCTCTGAATCACAGGCAACATCTGGGAACATCTGGGCTAAAATTCAGCAAAGCAGATAAGCATGTGCTACAAAGAGTTTTGTGTGAAATAACACTTCACCTATCCCAGGAAATTTTTCCGTGAAAATAGAAACAGCTGTTTAATTTTTACATAAATATTTCTTTGATATTTTTAAAAATCAAACCACAAAAATCACAAAATTTTTTTGACAAATTTGAAAACCTTCAACAGAATATTTAAAGCCGTTTCTAATACTGTTTTCAACAGAGGTTGCGTCCTGGTAGAGTTAAGTGTTCAAGTATCTTACTGAAACTGAGGTATGAAGCATATGAACAGCTTTACTCGTGTCTCAGTGGAAATACTCACTTGAGTAATGCAGCACATGTGCTTAGAGTGTTTTCAGCAGAAGAGACTAAAATGATAATCCTGAAATAGTTGTAAGCAAGCAACATTTTCTCCCAAGTGGTGCTGCTGTAGTTGGTAGGTGCAAGAAGTGTATTGATGTGCTTGTAGATGTGCAGACATAATCTCTTAAGAGCTGTGTAATGACCTCAACGTGTTTTGAAATATGATGTGCTCTCTGAAGCTAGCAGACAGTTAGTCCATTTATACCTCTGATCTGTTTATGAAATATTTTGAGTCAAAAATGCTAGTCACATCTCGCAGTGAACTCTGAGGAAGTTGTGTCTTCATTCCTGAGTGGACTTTGAGAAAAGGCACGATCGTAATTGGAGTAAACAAAAAAAAGCTCTGTTGTCTTCACTTTCTCCAAGCTGATTTGCACCAGTAAGGATGGAGGCTCAGAGAACTTTTTCAGGCATTCATTCACACAGTTAACTTCTAGAAATGACAAATGTGAACTCCAAACCATTCATGTTTGTTTTTCAGTGTATTTCAGGTCAGCCATCACAGAACAAGCAGTTCGGTGTCTAAAATAATCCAAACCTTGTCTGTAGACACACATCCCATTCTAACCATCATGCACATCTCGCTGTGTTTTGTAGCTGTACTTAGACTAGTTGGTTGCTAAAACATTAATTGGCATAAGTCTCCCTTCTGAAGTATTAAAATTGGTGCAACTAGAATTGCTTTGAAAAAATATGTTCATATAAACTCTTTTCTGTGCTATTCACTTTGTTGAGGGTATTTTTCCTGGCTGTTTTAGAGGAGCAACCTACCTTTTATTTACCCTTTTCCAGCTGCTGCTTTGCTTTGGACATCTTTTACCCTCAGTGCTTATTAACCTCTAATCCTGCCCTGCATTGCATCTGTCTGTTCTCCCAGATCCAGAATCTAAGGAAAGAGAAGTTACCCGTCGCTTTTCCCTAGCCTCCTCCATCAGCACCACAGTTAATGCTTCTGCTGTGACCAAAGGTACCGTCATGCCGCTTGCTTAGCTATCCTTCTCCCTTCCTGCTGACTGATACATTTACTGCCAAATGCTATTCACAGAGTGAGTACATCAGGCTCAATTTTTATAAATGCAGGAGGTTCCAGTAGAAGAAGAGTCAGGACCAGTATAATACCTGCAGGGAGGCAGGCCAAGATATTCTGAATGTATATCAAGGTGTGCTGCCAGCATATATAATGACTCTTTGCAATTTCTCCATAATAGGCTTCAAAGAGTGGTGCTGGTTTCCATGGAAACTGGATTAATTTTTGGCTGATGTGGGGTTAGGTTTCCAATTTCTCCCTGGTTTGGATTAACTGAAATTCAATAGAAATTATTTCTCCATTTCCCTAAAGCTGCTTAGGATTTTTGCTTTCAAGAAGGAGAGAATCTCTTCATTGTGTAGCAGACATGAGATGGTAAGAAAGCCTGAAATCAAGCCAAAAATGGAGTAGCAATAGATGCCAGTTTTAAGAATATTTAACATAATCACAGTTTTCATTAGAAATTATGATTGCAAGGAAATTTTCAGGCATGTGTAAGGGAGCTAGGTGCCCAGAATGCACTGAACGATATGCACTTCGTGTGGGAACTTATGAAAGTTTTCTTTTTGAGCTGTAATTATTTTGAGAAAAGTCACTTTTACAAAATTTACTTTAAGTTATTGCACTAGCGCCTACATTTAAACTCAAAAGCAACCCATGCATTTGGGCAAGCTGGTTGCGTTGAAAATCAGCAGGATTGTAGGCACCTATGCCTACATGTCAGAGTTACTTTTGAAAACAGAACATATGGTCTTACATCAAATTCTGAACATATTGTCTTTTGGCCGTTCCTGGAATGAAGTGGAGGAACTGATTTGCAAGTTTAAGATTTGCGGGGTCATTCATAAACCAAAATAGAAAGAAAAATGGCTGAATTAATTTGTATAAAAATCTATTCTATTATTTGTCCGGAAGAAGGTTGCACAGTACTTGATGTAGTGCATTCTAAACAGTTGTGAAGGATATGAACTGTACCCTTGACTGTGCAATGAAGCAACAGGTATCTGAAATGACCTGCTTCCAGGGTGTCACGAAATGCTGGCTCGGTGGGGTTTATTGGCAGAGGAGCAATGTGATATTACTGCTACCTACAATGTTTCTTTGCCAACCTCTTTAGATCATAACACTACAACATCACTACATGGAAATGATGGGCATAGCACAAGAGAAGAGGTTCTTATAGCTTTCTGTCCTTGGCAACAGCTTCAAAAATACATGATCAGTTACTAGGTTATGGGAAGACTGAATTATTTCCTAATATTGATTTCCTAAGCTGGGGAACAGAAAGAAGCACGTATGTGGAAAGAGAGTGGGCAACCAAGGGTTGTTCTTTAGTGTGGTTTATTGAAGAGAGCTTGTGTGAATTACTACGAAATTCAACCTTTGTTACCATTTCATATAAAAAAATCCTGTCCTAGGATCCTGTCCACCACAGGACCATTGGCAATTTTTTGCAATGCTGAGAAAACTACTTTTGCAATGATTTTAAAAGCTAGAAAACAAAATCAGTGCTTTTGAATTAGATGTTTTATTTACAGCACCTGCTTTAAGAAAATATTTCAGATGACAAAAGAACTGAGGCCTGAGTCTTGTCTCAGCATTAGCCAAGTGCAGGTCTAGCCAGGGTGTTTGGATCATCTCATTCAAGGCTACTGCATACTGCTGTGTACTCATCTTCACTGCTAAGAGTTGAGCTCCGTCACATCACCAGTCCTCCACATGTGGAGTCAGGACACAGACGAAGCACTGTACGTGGACCTGTGACGGATGCCCTCCAGTTCTGTGGGGCAGAAGTGTTGGCTTTTGTGGGCTCTTCCCTGCCAGCCTCATGGGTAGAAAGCTGAGATTGTGAGTCTACCTGCGTTAGTGCCATCTCCTGGACAAGCATGAGAGAAAACATCTGTGAAACCTGATTGGAAGCAGATACGTTTACTATGTCTTAAGGTCTTTTGGAAAAAGGGGCCAGTTTCCTATCCACATCACCGAAGTGTTTATCCTCACCACTTAAAATTTAGGCGTTGCTCGTTTTTCTGGGTGAAACGGAAACTATTAGGCAGATAGTGTTTCCAGGTAATAGGAAAGCAAGTTTCTCCTTTAACCATGTTTACAGCCTTGTGACTCTGCAAACTTCACACAGGTCCCCTTGTTCCAGCAGTTAAAGTCAAGAGACACGAAATAAAGAGTGACCCAACTCCCCTGGGGTTTGAAGGTATGAGTATTTCCGTCCTGCATGAAAACCTGTTTGGCAACCTTTTGATATTATTCACTGAATTCACATCTCATCACTGCTGGCAGACGACACTGGAGTTCATTAGGGGTTGGGTGTCAGTTCATCTGTTTAACTGCGATGAACACAGCTTGTTACCCCCTTGCCTGTCTCCTGCACTCATGTTATATTTACCAACTTTCACTTAGGGATGGGCCTAAATTAAAACCCCAATTCTCTGCCTGTTTTGGGAAGTAATGCTCTAGACTGTGATCTGGATCTGGATTTTCTGCCTGGCTTCTACCTCGCTCTGTAGAGTGCAGCAGCAGGGAGCCGAGGGGCTACTTTTCACCTGCAGTCTGGCCGCTTGCATCCGTCTTTCCTTGTTAGTGTCTATACCTGATAAGAGGAGCAGGAGCCACATGCATGAAGACTACAGAAGAGGCTAGGCTGTGCATTAATATCCATTTAAGGTGCAGTGTTTCATTTCAGCCAAGCAGAATTTCCACCTATTTGTTGCAGCAGATTCATCAATTACTGTTTAATAAACAATACCAAAGAGTTAAACTGGGAAGTTATTCCCCAGCCACTGGGAGATCACCAGCTTCTATTGTCAGCTTTTCCCTTTACAAGAGGATTTGCCAGAGCATGTTGCCTTGTGGCAGGACAGGGAGGAGCGAGATGTAAGCTGAGGAATCCTTTCTTAGGATTGTGTTGCTCTGTACAAAACCTTGGTAGAAAGAGCAGGTGGCCAGGTCAGTGATGGAATTGGTGACATATCGGAGCTATCTCCTGTGTCACTCCCAGTAGAAGAGGTCACTGGAACAGAGAGGTTGAAAGAAACAGTTCAGAGGCAGCAGAGGAAATAGTGGTTTTGCTATTTGCAGAATATTTCCTCTTGCCAGGGACCACTGGCACTAAGTTTGGAATCATCACCTGGCACCCAGCACCAGAGTTTCCCAAACTGTGGTGTTTATACCTTACTTTCCTCAATGACATGTACTTCTGATCTCAGCATACCATGTGGCTGCAGAGGCAGGGGGTGTCTCAAGGTGCAAGTACTATCCATAGGATAGAGCTGAGTTGATTCCCACTGGTTAAAAATAGGGTCCTACTGCGCAACATTCCTCACCAGTTTCTTTAAGTAGGAAACAATGAACATTGTCATGCCTTTACCAAAAGATATTGCTGCTACTGCCAGAGCTCTGACAGAGTTAAAGCAAAGGATTTGATTTACTCAGATAAAAACTTCCCCCACAAAATTGCATTGCATTCATCAAGAGTGAGATCATTCATTTCTGGCTGGGAAGAAGACCCTCCCTGGTCCCCTTTCATTGTTGTATGGATGGGCATCAAAATCATATACCATCACCTACAGAATGATTTGAAATGCTGCAAGGAAAACATGTTAAAAATGTGTAAGGAAGCTGTAGTGAAATAGAACACTGCACTGTTCACCCAGCAATCATTTTCCTTAATTAACATCAACATTTGGCTGTTCTCTGTCCTTCTCAGACTTACAGTTTTTCTGTAGAATGCTGCTGTCTTTTCACTCATTTGTGCTGGTCATGTGTCTCCTCTTTTATAACTGCTGGACCCCAGTCCACCTGTTTGTTAAAGAGACTACCAGTTGCAGAGGTGATACAGGAATTCACTTTGCACTGGTTGTCTGGTCGCTGTTTCACCTTGAAGGCACAAAATTGTACTTCCTGTCACAGATGCTTTTGAGAACACCATATTGGCCCAGACTAAATGCAATACCGGTTCCACCACAAGACCCGTACCTAGATCTGCTTCACAGACAGGTAAACAAAATTAAAACATTTATCATCTCAATCGGAGAGTGTAATATAAATTTATGATAATACTTACTCTCTTCAACTTAAAGAGATTTTTCTCTTTTAATGAACATTATTTCCAGTGAAAGCAATGAAAGAGCAAGCTTGGATCACTAGCAGGTATAGAAACAATGTTCGAGTCTGGTTTTCTGTAGGTCAGGCATAGCTGAAAACAATTCCTTTAATTGATGTCAGAGAGCTCAGAACTTGATGTGTGTTATTTTACAGCTTGAATTAAGTACATACAATTTGGGCTATTTCTTAGTCTCTGAAATTAGAATAGCAATTTGTATGGAAGAGGAAGGCTGATGCATGTATCTGTAACGAATCCTTGCTGTTTAGGTTTCTGCCTTGGATGCTTTCTACAAATGACAGTGGCAAAAGATCACTGAAGCTTTGTCTAAGTGGGAGGCGGGATATCTTTTTTCTTATGGTGTTTGTAGCCCAACCTGTGAATTTGAACTAAAATTGCGATAGCAGTTTGAAGCTAATTACCATCAATGTATTCTTGTACATTTAGACAGTTGCTAGTATTTTGCTGGTGGGATTCAACTGAGACAGAATATGGGGTCCAGTTCTATATGCTGCATGGCCTGAAAGTGCAATTGTCTCTTTGGTCTCAAAACTCCGTTGCTATAGACCTTGGCAGGGACACTCACAACCCAGTACATGAATGCCACTTGAGAGGCTAGTTTACACCTTGGAAAGTACGGATGACCTAACCATACCCGTGGGGTTATAACTGGGGATGCTGCTCTGGTGGAAGGTCACTGTCTCTCTTGTAACTGAATTGCAGTGGTCGGGGCAGTCACAGCCCCTATGTAACAGGAGGGAGGAGAAGGGGCTGCAGAGCTGCATGACCACATGTTGCGCCAACCAGTGCCTGTAGCAGGGAGGATGTGCATGGGGAGGGATTAAATAAATCGATCAATAAACCTATTTCTCCCAGACCAGATCGCTTTTCTGTTTACTGCCTGAACTGCCTGGCTTGGGTTTTGTATTGTCTCAGGCCAGGTTTTGCTGTGGGTTGTGAGTGCTGGGTTATGCATAATCCCACTGCATGAGCTTGCTGTCAGAGCACCACTTTACCTTGTCGAGAGCAATGGCCCACAGGCTGTAAAGAACTCGATTCAGCATCTGCTCAGCTCAAGTCCCTGTGAATCAGCTAATGTACAGCAGGTACATTAAGTAGGAAGGCACACGGTGATTTGACTGACTCCATTCAGCTTGTATCTGTCAGGGCTGCAGAATCCCTTGGTAGACGCAAGGTCAGTTTCCTCCTAGCTGGACTGTAGTCATCCTCATCAGAAAAGGGACAGGCATCAAGTGTGAAGGAAGGTGTAAATCATGATTGCCACCTGTACAGAAGAGCCTGAGTTACTTTTCCATCATGGGAGCCTCAGGCAGGCAGGTCTTACAATGCTCAGCCTGAATTTCCCTCAGGACACATCGTCTGAACATGCCTTCGTAGGTAAAGAGACTGGCTGTTGTGCTTGGGCTGGAAATCTCTCATTAAGTCCCTTTCACTTTGCACTTTGGGTGCAAATCATGCAATAAGTCTGCTAACAGCAGAAATATTAATGAGATCTTCTCTACCTACCACCAAGGTCTGGTTGTCTTTGTGCCTTGTTGTTTACTCTGTGCCTTCCCTGCACTTCCAGCCTGCTCCAGGGTATAGTCTTGTAAGTTGCTCAGGTCAGGTGGTAATATCACCTTGGGGTGAGATGGAGATAAGTCAACCAAAATTCAATGGCTTCGGACTTCAATTTATAGATAAACATGTGGAGGTACTCTGGAAACTGAACGAGCTTTCTGAAAATCATGTCAGCAAAAGTTATCATTTGCTACAGCGCTGCAGAAATATTCCTGGTCATTGCTTTTTGTACCTCCTGAAGAGATCTAGCAATGCTAAACACTCAAGGTATTGATGGGCATGCACACTGTGGCCACACAGTCTGCCCTCCCACAAACGACAGCAAGTGGTACAGGTTTTTAGAGACAGAATAATGGCTGCAACCTAATTTTTATGGCAAAATCAGGGAACAAGCTGTACAACAGGTACAAGCAATTCAGTAAGTGGAATAGTGGTAAGTGAACCTGTGACACTTATTTTTAAAAGACTGAGTCTGAAAGAGGCTAATGACTGATAGCTAACTCTTGTTTTATCTCCTTTGAAAAGGTTGGCCCAGCAGGCAAATGCCATCTCTAGACACATTTGAAGATTTCGAAGCCATCCCCTCCAGCACAGATGAACTCTCCAACTCTTCTGACTTGGAGGAAGAGACCAACCCTCACAATGTAATTCCTTTTCTAAATTACCCTGCCTTTCCCAGTGCAACCTACTCTTCTCTAAAGATCACGATTTAACCTGCAAAGTTTGGGTTCATACCAGCCTTAAATTCATGGTTGTGTGGGAATACGGAAGATGGGAATTTGATCTGGGGTGTTGGGAGATTATTCCAGGACTATTTTGTTGATCAGGATCAGGACCATAAAAAGTCACCCTTACTTGTAAGCTGTAGCTTTACCTGTTACAAAAGTGAGGGAAAATTCTGAGCCTTTAAAAAAGTAATGTCAGACTTTTCGAGATAACTTAACCTGGTGTCACAAACCCAATTTCTAGATCAGAATAATGGCTGGCCGGTTAATTCTAAAGCCTGAATGCCAGCACAGTTCTGTCCTAAGTTTGAATAATATTTAACCTGGGCATGATAAAAGGAATAAAAAATGACACAATTCCCTACAGAAGAAATCTCTGCCAGCTTGAAACGCCTAATTCAGTATTTAACTAAACTCGCTCTCGCATGCACAGTGTTCTTTCATCCATAGTGACTGTGTTTCTGGTGCATTGTTTCATTCATTTTAGGGGACCAATCTTTTTCGGGTAGAAGGTAGTTTTGACAGCTGTTTCCCGGATTCTCTTACACTCGAGGATGGGGATTTAGTGCAGTTCGTGCAGGAAGGAGAGAACGGTCAATGGTAAGTACAGCAGAGAGACGGAATTTGACAGGTAGAACCGCCGTAACCTCCTGGAAAAGATGGAAAATATTCAAAAGAATGTCAAAGCCTCTTCAAAATCAATCCAAATCCACTCACCCCGGTTGACCACAATGTGAAAGAAGGCAGTGGGAGGCATGAACATACAAGCAGCTTTGTTTAATTCCACCTGGTTGGCTTTCATCCCAAATGCTTGTGACATGAGGCTTAGGAGGACAGAAGTTTGCATAAAGGAAATGGAGGGGAATATTTGGGCTTTTGACACCTTCTAGCCAGAAGGACAACTGTCAAAGGCAGTGTCCTCCCATAGGATACATCAATAAAATCCCCATGCCTTCCACCGAGCTGCAGCAGTGAGCCAGAGAGCATTTTTAGCCCCAAAGGCTTAGATATAAGATGTGATTGACAAAGTGGAATGAATCTGAACCCCTTGAGCTCACATACATTATGGTGTATTTATTCTCTCTTGCTGACAAGTGAGTGTTAGGAACAGACCTGGCTGGGCATCTGAATTCTCTTTACATGGGTAATTTGGAGGAAGAAGATCTGATCTCCTTGAAGCGCCCGTGCAGTCAGACTCTTCACTCAGAACTGGCGTGCAACTGAGACGGAAGCAAGTCCCATAGGGTGAAGTATGTGGGAAGTGAACTAAAACCATCCACCCCGGATGATATTTACAGCAAGGGGGATGGACAACATGAAAGATTCAGTTTCTTCAGCTCTGAATTTGGCCCAGGGTCTCAAACACAGGCCAAGGCCACTGCTTCCTTGTCACACAGTCTGTTTGCAAGTGAGCTTGTTCTGGGATACGGGGTCACCATCTGACACTGCTGAAACATAGTCACCGGCTGCCTGTAGGACTTCCCTGGGTCCTCTGTCTACTTAGTTTAGGAAACAGCTGCCCAACATACACCTCTAAGAAACACAACCCAGGGAAAGGGAACGTACGGAAATTCGCTGACTGTTCTCTGAATTTCAGGTTAGTGAAGAAACTGGTCTCTGAGAAAAGCGACTGGGTTCCTTCCAGTATATTGCAGCCAGCAGAGGGGGACAGTAACAACATAATTAAAAACAGCAATGCAGGTAATAGAGGAAATGTGTTACTGGCTTTTTTTTTTTTCATTCTAAAAAAGGATGTGATAAAAAAGGATGTGATAAACAGTGCACTTTCTATATTAAAGTACTCGGCCTGAGTATATGTCTGTGCTGCAGTCTCTGGTGACGCAGCTGAGCTAGCCTGAAATTTGGTGCTTTGGGTGTCAGAGCTAGTTAGGCATAGCAGCTTACCTTGGCACAGTTTAATTGTTTTCCCCTTCCCAGGCAGAATTTGAATCTCCCACCAAACTCCTGTGGCTACCAATACCCAGGCTGGCTACTTTACAGCTAGCCCAAGTGTGTCATATGGCAAGGTGTGCTGTAACTGCAGGATAGCTTTCATCCTGACACAGGTAGCGTTTGGATTTAGATCAGCATCAGGGCTGTGGTTCTGGTCTAGGTTTGAAAACATTAAAATCTCATGAACCATTACTGCTTTCATCATATTTCACTGCTGGCTCCAAAGGCTGGAGGAAGGGCTGCTCTGACAAGATTTCAGCCACGTCAGCACTGAAAGTCATCCTTTCTTCAGCTTTGGTTCTGACCTAACACCCAAACAGGTTGCACTGGAAAAGCTGAATCTCAGCAACTCTGCAGATCAAAGGCTTACAATTTTAGATTAATTTTTGCCCATCCTTAAATATAATTTACCAAAATGTGTCCTGCTTTTCTTCTGGTAACAGAAGAAAGCAAAATCTGGCACAGCCTTTCCCTGGGGACCTGCAATAGAGAGCTACCAGCATTTTATTCTGAGTTACTGGTTTCTTTTTTTTTTTTTTGTCAGTTTGTTAAAGTGGAGAAAACCCTTTTTGAAAGTTAACCAGGATTCTTTGCTGTGGTTTAAAGGGAGTTTGGTAATTGCTGCTCCTTACCTCCACGGCAGGTCAGTTCTGTCTTCACCCTCAGTGCCGAACTATGGCTCTCATTTCTTTGGCACGTCTAATGCTTCAAAAGAAAAATAAAGCCACACACATTACAGTTAGTTACATACCAAAAAAGCCTCCCTTGCCTTTAGTGAAGGAATTAGGAGAGCAGTAGAATTGTGATTATTTATTTTTTATTTCAGGCTTTTAACAATGCAGCTCAAGACTGTAGATGGGAAATCCTTTAGACGTGTTGTAGTGACAATGCCCATGTCCTCCTTTTCAGACATGTACAACGATTCCTGCAGCACAGCCTCAGTAGAGTCAGACACCAAGGAGAACGAGGTGGCCAAAAGCTTCCCAGCAGAACAGAGGGCTGGCAGCTGAACAGCAGGACCAGCCTTCCTCAGGAGCCCATCCATCTCTTTGTTTATTTTGGGTGGACGCTGGATCAAAGTTGCCTTTCTCACAGGCTCTGAGGTTCATAATTCACTAAAACTTTATCAGCATGAACAGATGAGAACTGTGCTGCCCACCTGTCAAGCTGGGAAAAACAAACTTGAAAGGAGCATTAAACAGCCAGAAAGCATCAAAACCCACCTTCAGTATTAGAGGAGAAAAATGCTTCTCGCGTTGATTATCAAACTGTTTCAGAAGACGTGGCCTAAATTAGGTCGACAGCAGAGTTGAAGAGTTACTATGCACGCACCTTTTGGCAACTTTGCTTGAACACTGAGTTACTGCAGAGGGACGCATGCACAGTTACGAGTTCTTGCTCTACCATGGGGTCGCCTGCAGGTTTTTCCATTTGCTTGCCTCTGGTTGTGCCTTCCCCGTCCTCCTTAATTCCAGCTGGTACATCACAAATGTGCCCTTTTTGCTGATGGTCAACACCAAAAACATCCCATTTTAGGGTACCTGTGGAAAGGAAACTTCTGACTTGGACTCTCAGAGAGGCTTCGCGCAGCAATGATGTGACTACTTTTGCAATGGCATAGTGAACAACCTGCTGCATATAGCATATGTTGGGATGATGCAGATGGCAACTCCTGGCAATGAGGTGGAGGTGCAGGGCTTAGCAGGGAAGCAAAGACGCGTGACAGCTACTGTGACAAAGAACATTTTGAACTCTTTTTACAATATAAGTCATTCCTCTGCCCCCTCTGCAGTCTGCGGTTGACGGATCACAATCCTTTGCATTTGGTGCCGAGAATTCAATTGAATGCCATTTAATGTCATATGTTTGAGTAGACTGCATGCTTTCTTTGTGTGCTGGGCTATGGAGTAGATACGTTTCATCCCCCATTTGGAATATACTTAAGCATTGCAAATAGGCAGTGAGCATTAGATACTCCAATGAGTGGATAAAGTGGTGTTGTTAAATGCTTCTTTCCAGGACATTTTATTAAAGGACTGTACCAAATCTCTGCCACATAAGGATATAATGTATAATACAAAGTGATTACAGATGTTATTATCCCTATACAAGCCATTAGCTCATTTAGAGCAGCTGTTAAGGCATGAAGGCATTTTGGGTAATTGGGTCTTAGGTCCCACAAAAGCTGCTAGTACTTCAGTAAAGATAAGTATTGACTAAGGGTTGCAAACAGGCAAAAATCAGCCTGGTAAAAATGACCTAGAAGCTCAAGAGTGAGTGATTGGCTTTCACTATTAGGGATCGTTTGTTTAACCCTGAGACTAGTGGTGCTCTATGTAAATAACAAAGGGGACAAAAGCACTAAAAATGGAGATGAAGCAAAACCAAAACCCACTCTTTAGTAATTGAGCCTCTGAGCAAAATAGTAGGAGTCGGTATCATTTCTGTTATCGTCTTTGCAAGGACGATATTTTTTTCTTTGTTTCTCAGTAAAGGCTGGCATTGCAAATATCTTAGTGTGTGAGTCAGGATAGCTGTGAAGCAGGTAGATAGTCCCATTCAGGAAAACCCCTTCGAGTAGGTAAAGGCTTATTCAGTTTTTGTTTGCCTGTGAAGGCTTATTGGTTAATTATGAGTTGCACTGTGGTGGTTAATTCCCATGGTTCTTCTAACCCTCAATATCTAAACTCTCTGATTCTGGCATTTTCCATTCATGACTAAAGGACCTGAGAGTTCTGTACCTTTTTGGAAGCTAATTTTGTCCTACAGAGATAAGAGTTTGTCTGTTTTGTGCTGGTCATTTACCTTAAAAATGACACATAGGCTCTCAGGAACATGAATCCTGTTAGTCGACTGTAGTTATGAGCATCTTGAGGGAAGAACTGATTCCTTTCAGCCCCTAAGGAAATATGCAGTGACGTTTTCTTGTAGTGCAATTATTTCATCCTCTCCCTAAAATGAGTTCATTTTGGTTTCTGTATTACTTTAGAAATTTTTTGCATGGCCTGACAACAGTGGTTCTGTCTACCCCTGCCCTAAGCACAGGAGAGGAAAGGGGTAGGAGGCTTTGATTGCACATTAATAAATACATAGTAAGCTTTTGTGTGTGTGTGTGTGTGTGTGTGAGACAGAGATGGGGAAGGGTTACCCTGGGTATATGAAACTGCCACAACTAGGATTTGTGACATTGCTGACAGATGGAAAGATGCAAACCTGCACTTTGGAGTTTCTCTGGAGGAATCTTATTCTAACGGTGAAATGGCAGTGGGAAGTCTCTGTTTGAACTGAAGATGGAAAATCAGGTATTCTCCATCCATTTTCTGTCTCTGCTGTGTGCAGTGTGACAGTGTGCTAGTCCTATATCCCCTGGTGCCTCGATATCTTCCCGTAAAATGAGAGCTATCGGATTTCCCACGTGTCCAATTCTGATGCTACATTTTAGCATGTATGCAAAAATCGGGGACCCTCCAGGGGAGAGCAAAGCATTCAACCCCATATGTCCTGCTGTGCCCTCCATGAGTATCAGTGGTGGCATCCTGTGGGGCAGTCTAGACCTGGAGCAGGGAAGAGAATTGCTGCAGAAGTGTCTCCTCTCTCCCAGCTCACCATCTCATCATGACAGCTGCAAAGGTATGGGCTGAACTATAACAATTGCACTGGTGAGGCCGCACCTCGAGTACTGTGTTCAGTTTTGGGCCCCTCAGTACAAGAAGGACACTGAGGTGCTGGAGCGTGTCCAGAGAAGGGCAACGAGGCTGGTGAAGGGACTAGAAAACAAGTCTGATGAGGAGCGGCTGAGAGAACTGGGGTTGTTTAGTCTGGAGAAGAGGAGGCTGAGGGGAGACCTTATCGCTCTCTACAACTACCTGAAAGGAGGTTGTAGTGAAGCGGGTGTTGGACTCTTCTCCCAAGAAACTAGCGATAGGACGAGAGGAAATGGCTTCAAACTAGCGATAGGACGAGAGGAAATGGCTTCAAGTTGCGTCAGGGGAGGTTTAGATTGGACATTAGGAAGAATTTCTTTACTGAAAGAGTGGTTAGGCATTGGAACAGGCTGCCCAGAGAGGTGGTGGAGTCGTCTACCCTGGAGGCGTTCAAAAAAGGTGTAGACGTGGTACTCCAGGGCCTAGTTTAGGGGTCATGGTGGTGTTAGTTGATGGTTGGACTTGATGATCTTAGAGGTCTTTTCCAACCTTAATGATTCTATGATTCTATGATAATTCTCCTCCGTACTTTGCTTTTGTAAACAATTTTTTTTTTTTTTTCCAAAATCTCATGGTTTTTCCTGTTGGACCAAAGTTTGAGTCACTCCTGCACCATGAATGTCCTGAGGATGGCAAGTAACTCACTGCCCCGTGGCTGTGTGCAGCAGTGGCACAGCACTCTGGTCTCAGCAGTCTTTGGGAGCTGGCTGTATCGCAGCTACCCTCGGACACTACTGAACCTGAGCAGGGGCCCCACAACCATTACTTGTGTCTTTTAACCTTCCTGCAGTGCCGGTGAGCCAAAGGCAGCTGCCTGTTTCTGTCTCCACGTTCCAAACTCAGACCGTACTGCAACCATTGCAGCTGCTGGGGCAGAGTAACTGGGGCCCTTTGGCTGGTTCATGCCTGCGGTGCAAATGGAAGTGAGGCAGTGCCACACTGCTGGGTTTGCTTTTTTAAAGAATGAAGTTCAATGACAGATCAGGCTGCTGACATGTTTGAGAGCAGCCAACAAGAAGTAACCTTCTGGCTTTGGTGATAAGACAAAATGGGGTTTGATGACTTGGGTTTTTTTAATAGTAGACAGGATAGTCTTTTAATTAGTGTATTTCTGTCAAGCAAGGTGATAAATAAGGGAATGACTCTCTGTGTACAGTCTAGAATATGATTTGGTAATGTCCCGCAAGACTAATGTGTACATTAAGGTATACTTATTCTGTATGTAGGTCTTTGACATCATCATCTTCAGGTAGATGGACCTAAAAATCATAGTTTTCAATATGGATTTCATTTCAGTGTTGTTTGGAGATGACGTAGTGACTGGAAAGTCATTTAAAAGTAATGGTAGCCACTAAGTTTCAGCCGCAGAAGAGACAAGGTCCAAGGTAAATCTATGCTGTAGCAGCACTCGTAGCTGAGCATTGTGCCCTTGCTGCTTGACCAGTGAGTCCGTGCCAGCTACCTGGCTGTTGCCTCCAGGTCTGGACTAGCGAGACCTGCTCTCCAGGCTGAGGTTTTAACCTGGATCTCCTCCCTCTGCTCTGCTGCCAGCTTCTGTGAAACTTGCAGAACCTTCACATCCTCAAAACTCTGCCCTCTACTCAGTCGGGTGTAGTTGGGCAACAGATTCTTTCCTTACTGGTGGTAGTGACAAACAGATAGACAGGCAGTTGCCATGATATGTAAGTCTTGCTTTTCTAGTAAACCAGGCCAAAATGTAATCAGGCCTGATGCTCTCCCTCTCTCCAGCCTACTGGGTGGAGAATCAGACCAATGGTCATTGTCTGGATCATAAATGGCTGCGGCCAACCACGTCTGAACACTGGCTTTTCTTGCCAGTGACAACAAAGCTGTGCGTGTGTGTTATAGTCTGGTTGTGTATGTGATGAAAAGCCATTTTATCGTGCATAATTTTCTTGGACTCTGAGATTTCAAACAGGATTGGGTATGAGAAAGGCCATGCGCTTCCTTTCCAGAAATGCTCAAAGCCTGACTTCAAATATATATATGATTAGAAATATGTAAGAATAAGAAGAAAAAAGAGCCAAATTGTGTATTTCTTCTTGCAGCTGGAGCTGAAATAGCTGCTAAGATTTCCTCTCCCCAGCTGAGAATTGGTACAGTTTGTTTTTCTTACATATTTTCCATGGTGTTGATAATGATGTATTTGTATATTGTGACTGATGAGAGATAATCAGACAGGGAAAGAGCACAGAATTACCTGTCCTTTTTTTTCCAGTCAAGACAGAATGTATGGATTTATTACAAGAAAAAAGTGTGCAAATGAACTTTCTGTAATTAGGCCATTCTGACCTGTGTAGAACCACACTTTGTTTGAGATTTATAAAAATTATAACTAGTACAAAACATTGTGGTTGATGTCTCTATATGAAGTAACCAGTCAAATGAGCTTTCTTTTTATTCAAAATAAATGAGTATCAGTAAAGGCACATCAGCACAGCTGAAAAAAATCCACACATCTGTCCAATATAACTTTATTTGTCCAACACATGTGTCCCAAAAGGCACAAAGTGGGTTTTTTTCCTTTACCCATCTCCCTTAGTCATGTTCCTGAATCCCTGGGACTCGTGGGAGAGTGCAAAGGTTCAGACAGACAGTTCAGAGCTGTGTATGCTAATGCTGCAGCCATAAGGCAAGGAAGTCATAGGATAACTTTATTATAGTTACCCCCAAGATACCTGCATACCTTTGGCTACCAGTGCTTTATTAGGGAGCGCTAATTGACCCAAATGCATGTTGTGGATCATGTAGAAGGGCAAGGAGGTAAAAATGAGAATGTAGAAACACAATGCAAATATAGAGAGCAAAATAAATTGGAGCTAATTTCAGGTGGTATCCAGATTTCCGGGGGCAAACTTCACCTCGCTTGAGTTTTCAAGTCATTGGCCTCATCATGTTACTGCACTTCAATATCGGTATGAGATCGTGTGTCTGGACACAACACTAATGGTGGGCCACCCCGGCTGATCCACCTTGAACAAGCTCAGTCCTTGGAGGAGGACTGAACCAGCCAGCAAAGGCTGCTGACAGTCCCCAACTGGGACCGGAGCCCATCTGGGCCTTTGCTCAGCCCTGTCTCGCTTTTAGCAGGTGCTCTGCAGAGGTGGCTCAAGACCACACCTCTCTCTTCTGTGCCTTAACATAAAAGAAAGAGTTTGGCCCTAAAGAAAGTACTTTTTTAAAGAACAGAGGGGAAAGTACTGGTTTACAGATCTTAACCCTCCACTGGGGTATAGCTGCCGTCTGCACTGAGTTGTCAAAAGTGGAGAGAGGAGCGTGAAGCTTTACGTGGCCTCACAGAGCCCCAGGTCTCAGCTGCAGAGTGAGAGCCTGTCCTCCCCCCAGTTAGCCCCGCAGCCCTTTCTGTTTTCACTTTCTTTCCTAACCATCACTGACTTCCTTCTGTGGTAGTTTACAGACGAGAAGCATCGCTCTCCCCCGCTCTCTCCACCTCCTTTCCAGCCATGTGACTGAGCACTCCCTGCATCAACTGAAACTTTTCAGTCCCCTGGAAACCTTGATTTCCTTTCCGCCCGCTCCACGGTGAGAAGCAGCATCTCTCAAACCTGCAGCTGTGCTGGCCATGGGCAGGAGTGCAGGGCAGTTCGTCTTGCTAACCTTCACCTGTGGTGAGTGACATCCTCCATCATTTCTATCAGAAAAATGAGATAGACTATGCTGGTTTTGTTTCCTTGCAGTCAGGACAGCACCTAACAGACTGAAAACCTGAAATAGTTTTGTCGCTAGCACTAAGGGTGCTTTTAATAAAGTCCCGCTGCTAAGAAATAACTATAACTACATTTAACTGCAGCTGGTATAGACTTGGTCTGATGTTTTCCTGTGTTTTTTCCCTTGCACTCTGTGGTGACATAAACTCTGACTGTGTGATGAAGTCAGCTCAAAATAGTATTAGAAGCAGGCTCTTTTGGGCTTGCTTTTCTTAATTAAAAATAATTCCCAGAGCAGCAGAACTGACTGAGGGTCTTGAGTGAGACAAGCAGAAGAAAAATTAAGGAAGCGTTGCTCAAGTCATTCGTCTGCATTGCGCGATGCAGAGCATGATCAGGAAAGCAAGAGTGAGGTGGGGGGCTTGGGGAAGGCAGAGGCAGGCTGGGGCTGAGCTCAACGACAAACCAGATCAAAGTCACCGTTCAATCCTTAATGCTGCTCTGTGAAAATCTGGGGAGCTAGCCTGGTCAAGGACATGTCCCAGCATGTTAAGTCATCCCTCAACACCCGCAGCAGTACAAAATCTGCCAGGTGATGAAGGACAGAGAGTGATTTAATCTGCGTAATGGCTAAAGGTTTGAGCTCGCTGGTGGGACGCTGGATTTCTGTGCTGTGTTTTGCCATCGGCACACAGGGATCACACAGGCAACAATCCCCATCTCCCTCCCAGCTCTTCTGTGGCAGCACAGTGAGCAGGGAGACAGCCCAGGGACGTGGCCACAAGCAGCTCCTGCCGTATCTGCTCTGCTTTCCCACACCTGCTTCATAGCCAGAGGCTGCTGAAGGAGCCCCAAAACATATACGTGAAAGGAGAGCAAGATCAGACTGAGAAATAACACTAATAACTCAGTGGTCAGCAAGGATCTTTTTGACCAGGAAGAACTTGTTTCCTCAGCTCCTTATCCGTTTTTGAACATTCTTTTAGTAATCTGTTGTGATGTTTTATTAATGCCACAAAATCAAGTCTTTCTGTGCAGATAGGGAATTAAACATAATTAAAGTTTAAGGGATAAAGTCTGATGGGTTGGAGGTTTAAGGAAACTGCTCCTGTGTTGGAGGGAAACTCTGACAGCACTGAAACCTCTCAGAAAATTTCGGTGCTTTTCCAGTTCCTCAAGGACTCAAACCAAAGCAGCCGGAGCCGGCAAGAGTGTTTTCAGTGATTGTAGGAGCTGGGTCAGGTTTTTGTGTCCACACAAAATCAGTCAGCTAAACACGAGCACTTCTTCTGGGCAGCATAAAGCGGAACAAACCTGCTCGGCTGCCGAGCGGCATGAGTGTGTGGTTAGATGAGAAGGGGAAAAAATCCCCATCAAGAGTTTTTTTCATCCACCCCATTACAGGATGGCAGGCTGAGATATTTCACAGCCAGATCATGGCACCGAGTGCCCCACTTCCCACCGCAATGCCTGGGAGCAGAGCAGTGACGTTCCTCTGCTGGCATTGACTGAACCTCCCCAGTCACCAAAGCATGAAAACAGGGTCTCCAGGCCCAGACCGGGGACAGTGAATTTCTGAGAGCTGCCCTGATCCTTTTCTGAGAGTTTTGTTCTGAAGCATTGCACACATGGAGGCTTGCTGGGCAGAAACGCAACCTTTGGCATTTGTAACGCACAACTTTGAAGCCGAGGTAAGACGAGGGGATTGCAGCTGCTTGCTCCAGGAAGATCTATCACAGGGAGCACACGTCCCTCAAGCAAAATGTTGGTTGTATGAAGTTTTGAGATGGCCTCACAGAAAAAAGAAACAGAGACTAACAGGGGGATGCAGAGCTGCAATTTGTTGCTCTGTGGCCCCTTTTGCCAGCAGAGCTGCGGTGGGGGGACCCATGCGAGTGGCTCCTTTGCCAAGTTGTGCCAGGCTCCCCAAGAGGCAGTGCCTCCCAGGCCTTAGTTGGAGGGTAGGTCAGGCATCCCATGTGCCCACCTGCCCCTTCACGCAGCACAGCTACCGAAGCACCTCCAACAGCCACCCAAGAAGAGCCAAGACCATTGGGTGCAGCCAGAGCGCAATCCTTGCCCATGCCTGGGAGCTCATGTGGCCAAATGCCTTTGAGGAGCTGACCCAAACCAAGAGGTTTAGCAGCGTGGCCACGCCCCGACCGAGGCTGCAAATGCTGGGGAAAGCCGTGGGAGGCTGGAGGAGCAAGTCTGGCAGGTCACCTGGTGAGCACGAGCCGTGGGCCACCCCAAAGACATTTCTGACTTTACCCCTCAGTGACCCTGTCAGGCTGAACGTTTCTCTAGTGAAAAATAGGCTGAAATGACCTTTTGGGGGAAATAAAGTTTCATTTAAAAGCTATGGGTGGCATCCAAATGTTAGAGAAATAATGCTTCTTTGCCCGTCTGTAAGGTAAGTGTTATCTGGTCAGTAATCAAAACCAATCTGTTACCTAAAAAATAAGAAGTATTGACTATTTAAGACTCGTGTAAATTTCAATATGGGTTGTTTTGCAATCTTATAGGGAAAAAAGAGTGAAAATTGCAGCTGCTTCTCTTTTGTTTTTATCGTGCCGATACACTTGGACACAACTACCTATAGCTGGTATGTGGCAACTGCTCTAATTTTCCACTGGCACACAGAGAAGGAGATAAGTTACCTGCTTTTCAGCTCTGCCAGCAGGTGCGGTAAAGTCTAGGGGAAAGTGAGAAAATTAACTAAAGTATCATATTAATTGTGGCATTTTTAGGTTCCTTCTGACAAAATTCACGATCAGAGGGATCTGTCCTGTTGTTTTTGTGGCTTTTCAACTGTATCAAGTTGCACTTCTTTGATGATAACAGCTACACTGGCAGTCATGTATACTCTGTACAGCACAGAGGTGAAGCCCAGGCAATTTTAGGAATATGGAGTGTACATCTCCGCTTCTGCTCTTCTCTAGCATAACAATTTTAAGGGAAAAGTGAAGTGTGGGTTCAGATCTATACGTCTGTTCTCATTTCTTTCGCTTTGATCTTGAATTTGATTCAAAACCCAGTAGGTTTTGTTATTTTGATGTAGTCTATACGTATCCTAAAATGGTGAGATTTTGTGAATTCAGCTATTGTTGCAGATCTCTGTTCATGCTGAGTGAAAATAAATAAATAAAAGGAAGATGAGCTTGTGAGATTTCAGCCATTTCCACTCTGAATGTGCCTCTGGCCTTAATCGATCCTAAAATCCAAATCTCAGCAACCTGCCTGCCACAAAGCTTTGATACCGATTCATGAGAAATTTCTTTGGAAAAAACAGCATACAATAAACTTCTCAGACAATGTGTTGCGGCGTCCTCTGTGGAGCTGTACCACTAGGTACAATAGCTCCAATAGGAGCTGTCTTGGACTCTTGGCTCCCTTCTGTCTCCAAACTGGAGAATTCATCTCTGTCCTCCAGCTAATTTAGGCAGTAAAGCGTTTAACTATACCTGAAGCTTCATGATCATCAAGGAATTCATATATGCCAGTGATTTATGATTTCTTTTAGCCTGACCTTGTCTTTACAGAGTCTTGTTGCATACTCACAATCAAAGACTCATGCAGAAGAGTTGTGACCTTCATCTATTCTACAACGTACTTTTCCCACTTTTTCTTCACTTTGTTATTTACATTTAGGAGCCAGATATTTTCTTTTCAGTTCTGCAAGGGACATGTTTCTGTAAATGTTATAAGATGGAAGCATAATTTTGGTGCTGTGACTATTTTTAGATATGGTCCAAAAAGCCCCTGGATGCTGTACCCTGCAGTTTGTTTCTCATTGCTGAAAGCCCATCGCTAAGAGGGCTGGTCTTTCCTTGTTTGGAGCATCCCCTTGGGTAGCTCCCAGGAGCAAGAACGTCAGGGTTCAAGCTGGCATGGCTACAACAAAACCATAAATAAATATCTGGAATTTCCCTGTCTCCCAGACCAGTTTCCCAGACTACTGTGAAACACTGTAAGACCATTACGCTGCCTCACTTCCTTCACACACAAAAAATGTTCCCTCTCTCCATGCTTTGTTGGTAAGCAACCAACCACCCCCTCGTCTGTTACTCCCACTTCATCTTCCATCGACCTTGATAATTTGCTTCTAGCAAGTCTTGCTGTGCTACTGCCTGCAAGGGAATTCTTGTGCTGCCTGGGGATTGTGCAAGGTCTGCTCACGCCTCCGGCATCCTCTGGCTTCTTCAGCAGTAAAAGCAGTGTGTGGGGAGCTGGCAGCCAATGTGCTTCCACTGCAATGGGTATATTCAGAGGTGTGAAGATTGCGGGAATAAGATCAGTAACAGCCGGATAGAGTCTTATAGGGGCGTTCCCCACAGAAAGCTCATCACCGCGTTACAGTTGAGAGCTAATGTCTACCCAGTGAGAGAATTTCTAGCAAGGAAAGTCAGATTAAATCATGTCGGCACTGCCAAGCGGAGAGCGAGTCCTGTGCACATAGAATTGGATACTGCCCCGCAGTACAGGACGCCAGGATAAAAAGGCATAACCATCTATGTGCAATGTTGGCTGAGGAGGCGAAAAAGGACTGGGTAGGATTCCAAGAGCCGCTGCTGAGAGACAAACAGAATGAACTATATAAACCAGACCTGGTATTTGTTAAAGGAGACCAAGCCCTGGTTGTTGACATCACCGTTAGGTACGAAAGTAAATCAACATCTTTGGCAGATGCAGCGGTGGACAAGGTTAAAAAGTACCAACACCTAAAAGATCAAGTGCAGGAATGAACCAATGCTAATATAATTAAATTTATGGGATGTCCACTAGGAGCATGTGGAAAATAGTACCAAGGCAACGACAAATTGCTGAAAGAACTCAGACTCTCCAGTTCACGGCAGGAAAAGTTAGCTCGTCGCTTAGCGAATCGAGCATTATTCTCTTCAGTGGATATTATACATATGTTTGTTAGTCAAGTAAGAACTGTTGTAAGATCTTAATGTTTGATATATCGTAAATATGTTACTTGTTGATTTATAAATAAATTGACCTTTCCTTTCTATCCTATCTATCTAAGGCGGAAGCTGGACCTCTCTAGATAAGTCGTGGGTGACAAAAGCTTGGATAAGGAGGGCAGTAGTATGTAGGGACGAACTGGGGCTTGGTATCATGACGTGTCACCATTCCTGCCAAAGACAGTTATCACCGGTCTTTACCAAGGTGGACGGACCACCTATACTTAACCCAGAAAAGGAACATGTATAAATTTATATATGTTCAATAAATAGTCCTACATCATGTTTGCTTTCACTCTCCTACCGTGACTGGAGCCAAATGAAGAACAAAATCGTATCACCCATTTGATAACAAAATCAGTGCAGTTATGTTGTGGGTATCAACAGAAATGTTAAACATAAAGGTTTCTAGACTACTGACTTATCTGTTTCTTTCCAGCATTTTCGTTCTGCTTTGCTGAAGTGGCCCTGGGGGTCGAACTGTCTTCAGAAACCACATCCTTCCACCATACAGCCACTTCGGCTCAGCTACTTTCCCTTTATCATTCTTCACCCTATCAAGGCACCACAGTTCATTTTAACAGCACAGGCTCTCTTAAAACAACATCCATAAGCCATAGAACAACCGTGCAGACAACAGACCAGCGTCAGGTAACAACAGCACCAGGCCATCACACGACAGCCCAGGCTGGAGCAACCACCATACAAGTGACCACCCAGAAATCTCCCGCGGTGGTATCCACAACATCAGCAGACAACATGACTGCAGCTGGTCAGGCTACGACCCAGGCAATGGAAACGGTGACACCCGCAGTGACAAACAGAACTGTACACCCTATGTCCTCAACCAAGCAAGGCAGAACACATGTGAGCTCAGAAATGACAGTGGCAGCCACAAACACAACCATAAAGCGTGCAACGCCAAATACACAAATGACAGCTGCTGCCATAACTACGACAGCCACCACCACGCAAACTGTAAAACCCACCACAGCGTCAGGAAGTCAGGCAACAGTGCCTAAAAGTCCAACAGCCACAGCCATGACCAACACAACAACCAGTCGTCCAGGGACTCAAACAACCATCCCATCTACTACGATGACAGTGAGACCCACTCTTGCACCGCGGCCTTCTCCCATCCCCACTGGCACATACACCATTTCCAATGGGAACAGGACCTGCATCAAAATGGTCATGGGTTTGCAACTGATGGCTCAAAATACACAGAAGGTGAGGTGGAAGCACTACAAGGCTGAGCTTTGTAATGACTGTTTCTTCATTAGCTGGAATTTATTCTTCTTTCAAAGCAGTTTCCAGAAATTAGCTTGTATGATAAAAATAAGTGGTTTGCTACCAGTCCAAGGCCTTTTCTGTGCCACAGCATCTCAGCTGCTGTACTTTGGCTTGTATGATGATGTCAGTGGGACATACGGGTGCTTTCTTATTTCAGTGACCTGTCTGTGGTAGCAATAATTGGGAGGGTAGGTCAGGCTTCAGTGTTATTTGTGTTTCCCAGAATGGGAGACCAGTTAAAATCTGAATTGACTTCAGTGAAGTGCTTGACATTGCGAGTTGCAGTGAAAGCAAGAAGTTGTCAACTCTCAGACTTGGATTCAGAGGCGGGTTGTCTTGATGCTGACACGTGGAGATTATAGGATCACACGAACTGCCAGGCTGGATCAGAGCAGGGGAGCTGGTACCCTCTCCTAGGAGTGATCCACTGTGAATGATTCAGCAAGAGATGTCATAAAACCCGAAATGGTGATTACGTCTCTCAGAATTCAGGTTTTGTAACCTCCGTTAATACAATACGTGGGGTTACATCCTCAGGCTCTGGAGTTCTTATGCCTCAAGCCATCCCCATTAGAAATCCAAATACTCTTGCCTGCAGTCTGAATATTTCTAACACGGGATGAGTATCTAATGTTGGTGAAAGTAGTTTTCATAGAATCATAGAACCATTTAGGTTGGAAAAGACCCTTAAGATCATTGAGTCCAATCGTAAACCTAACACTGCCAAGTCCACCACTAAACCATGTCCAAAAGCATGACATCTATACGTCTTTTATCCCTTGTGCTGTCCGAAGCCAGGCAGGGAGCACTGTTTCCAACCTCACCAGACAACAGTGAGATGTTTATTACAGAAGGTGCGTACGAGATGAGATTGAAGGAGCCAAACTGTGTATCAGGGGCCCAGAGCTCTCCTTTCAGGCTACAACGTGGGTTGGCGGATGCTAGAGATGAACTGTAGAGGACACAATGAGGAGGCCGGGGTGACATGAGGTGCAACACATTGAAGCCAATCTAACCACTGCCTGCCTCTGTCTTGATCTTTCCTCTGCCTTCAGGCACAAGTTCCCACTGCTCCCTCTTTTTAAACTACCACTGGTGGTCATCCGACCCTGCTCCGAATCATATCAGTTCACTGAACGAGCAGAAAATGATTATTTTCTGCCAGCCTAATGCACTGGAACAGCTCGGTGCTGTGTCAGACAAGCACTAGTGCTGGTTTACAAGCAGCGAATGACCCTGGCAGCCAGCAATTAGGCTGCCACTGCCACTGCCCTGTTCATTCAGCCGCACAGAGCCTGTCTGAAAAAAAATAGGCAGCTACAAATCTCTGTGTGTTTCTTATTAAGTTTTCCCCTCCTCTTCATCAGCAGCACTGCAATGTCTCTTCTCTCCACAGAAGCAGATGGAGTACATGGCTGTCAATCCCAATGCGACACAGACATCTGGCAGCTGTGGGACGGTGCAGTCTGAACTGAACATAACCTTCAGTGGAGGGTTTATAAACTTCACCTTTGTGAAGGTAATTATTGCATTTAGAGGGAAGGAGTGTTTAGGATTGGGGTGCTGGAACTCAGGCTGCCTTTGATCCAGCTTTTTCTGTGGGAAAAGGCATTTCATTCATCTCTGTGCTAGTTTTCCATCTGTATATAAGGCATTATCACTCCTGTCCTTCCCAAGAGGCTAGAATCACAGAACCATGGATTAATTCAGGTTGCAAAAGACCTTTGGAGGGCATCTGGTCCAACCCCCTGCTCAGAGCAGGGCTAACTTCAATGTCAAATCAGGTCTTGTCTACTTGAACTTTGAATTTGGAAAGGTTTGTATGTGCAATGAAGGGTAAGTACAGGGCCTTGCCATCCTTCGATGCAAAGTGCTAGAGAACAGTGATAAGGCTACCAGTCTAGCAACACAGTCTAGAAATAGCCCCAAACAAAATCTGCGTCTCATTTCTACGTAGGTAAAAATCTAGTGGGAGGGAAGGCCCGGTCTGCTGTTTGCATTGGAGTGGGACAGAGGGAATGGGTTTGGGACTGGAGTCCCTGCGCAGGAACAAGGTGTGTGTGCCGGGAGCTCTGACTCACGCTCTCAAGTTGCTCTTGTGAAATGGTGTCTCGAACCACCTGAATGCGGGTGAGGTTAGGCATTTGCTTCCCATAAATGCCAAGTATCATAACTGCCCAGCCAAAAGCCAGCTGTGGTTGCTAAATCAAAATGGGCAGCCTATGCAGTTGTAAGTGCCCAGGAGCCATGGCCCATCCACAGCTGAAGGGACCTAATTTCATCTAATTTCTGAGTGGAAAATTCCAAACAAGTGAACTACGGCAACAAAATTGTAGATAAGTGCCCTTAAAATGCACCACACCAGGGAGACTTAGAAGTACACACAGAAACTTGGGCAAGAGAGAGGCCCTGCTTACATAGTGGGGAAATGAGCTTTCTTTTTGACATTGTGTCTGTTGATACCGTGTTCCCCACTGGGACCGCACTGTATGTGAATGAGGCTTTAACATAAGCTACCAAGAGTGCTGCTGCTGTTACAACCACAGGAGAGAACTGCTGAGTGCAACCATCCTCTTGCTTCCTCTGACATTTGCAAGGTTTACACATTTTGGGAGGCAGTACGCAGTACTATTTATCTGAAAGCTAGTAAGGGCTGGTGGTGATGCCAGCAAGGCTAAAGACAAAAGTTAATACTGTGTATAAAGTCATTAATGGGCAGGGCGGAATACGGCACAGGTTGGATCCCATCAAACTCTGACTGAGTGTAACATGCATTAAGGCCGTGTCCTGGAGCTCCGTAGCAGTTCACAGCTGCATCTGGCCATCACTGCTGATCTGTGTCCTTCAATTAATCAAGCCAAAATGTCCATCTTACAGCCTGGTTCCAAGCTCAAATTAGTGACGATTAACAAAAGTACAAATGGTTAATCAGTCATTTCCATAGAAAGTCCAAGAGGCAACAGCAAATTATACCACACCTGAGTCACCAATGCTTGGGCAGAGAAAAGATTTCAATTAATAATCATTTTGATTTTAGTTTATGGCAGAAGGTTTTCTAAAAGCTACGGAGGAAAAGCGAGGTGAAAAATCAAGGAGCTGTTTTAAAACAAAGGATCAGTTCAGACCGTGAGTGTTTGCTTTAAATGTATGCTTCCTGCAACAAGGGGAGCATTTTCTGTGTTACAAGGATCCTCAGAAAAAGTCTGGTGAGTCAAGTACCCATGAAAACCCCAGCTCGCAGCAGTGCTAAGGAGAGTGATGTGAACCTTTAGGAGGTACTTGACCTGTCTTGCCCTGAAAGAGGTGGTTACTGGCACAGCATTAGACAATCCGCCCTTCACTTAAAGATAAGCCTGAAGAGCATAGCAGGGCTCGGCTTAGACTTCTTTGAAATTCTAGTTAATAAGAAATAATTTTGCTGCTGTTTTTTATGTGTTTGGCCCCCACAGCCTCTCTAACCGCTTTGAACCAGGAGTGCTCCAGTGATGGCACTTCTGATTTTCACCAGTGAAAGAGGAGCTGGATCAGGCCCCAGGGGTGCGGTGCTGGTAGTGGGAGGTGAGCGGCTGGCTCAGTTCTCACCACTGCCAGCTGCTTTTTGCAAAGAACTTGAAAAAAGGAAGTTTTCTAACCAACCCACAAGACGTGAAGTAGGAGCAGGTGTTTTCCCCAAGCAAAGTTATTAACTGTGGCCAAACAGAACATGGCGCTGCCGCCAAAAAAGTGGTAATACTTGACCTATTTGTGTCTTTGAGTAGGAATAATGCTGAGAACCTCTTCTCTGGTGTATTTCTTTCTTAAACTTTCCCAGTCCGTCCTACCAGCTTTTAAAGTGCATAACGTTAAAACTGGGCGCACAGGAGACATTCATGTCTGCTGCCATTTATCCACCAGCTGCACTCACCAGTCCCTGTAAGCTCACAGCTGGAATTAAGACGAATAGTAGGGCCGCTACATAAAGACTCAGATTATACTCCAACACTGCTACCAGGGAAGAGCTCCTAGGCCTGGCTCTCACTTTGTGACAGTCCTGGGGAGGACAGCGTTCAGTTTGCACCAGGGTTTTAGGGCACATGCAGGCAGAACAGTCAGCCGGAAATTTTGCTCTGTGCTGTTGTACCAGGTGCTTTCCACGTGAGCAGTCTGTGAAAAAAAGCCAGCCAGCACCGATGGTGTCTGCAGGGTGGAAAGAACAGTTATTTCTCCCCTACACAGACACAGTTAGGTTGCTGTTTCCTCATCGGTAGTGACTGCTGCTGGCAGACAAAATAGGAAATGAGTGGTACTAGCGTGAGATGAGCTCCTGGCTCTCAGCTTGTTGCTGGCCTCTCCCAGCTCAAAACAATGATGAACGCAGAAGCATGGCTGCTTTCTGCAGTTTGCTCACGTGAAGGGCATCTATGCATAAAGTGCACTGCAGTGCCAAGGGTCCCAACTACTTCTAAAGGTGTTGTCTTAGGTCCTGCAAGCAGTCAGACTGTAGGTCAGCATGGATTAATTCAGTGCAGGATTACTCACCAGAGCACTGCAGGGACTCTCAATGAAAGCAGAACAGGTGAATAAAAATAAACTGGCCTTATCACATGCCTGTTAATTTGTGCAATGTATAATATTTGCTTAACTCCCTCCTAGTTTGGGTTACCACAAGTTTCACACAAATGTCTAGCTTGTGCAAAATCACACCTGCGTGGTCCAGTTTCACTGAACTGAGCAGAATTGGTGATGTAGCTGAGCTTGCTGCATTACACCAGCTTCTTACCTATTAGGTGGACTGATCTGGAAAAGAATAAGCAATACATCCAAGCAAGTTGGTTTTTGGGTCTTGAAGGTGATGCTTTAAAATGTGTTTCTTTGGGAAATTCTTTGTGACCATTTTGCTGTGGTGAACTGTATTTTTTTTCAGAAATATGAAGTTGTATTATGAATAAAGATGTATCTTCTTTTGCAGCAAGCTCCAACGTACTATGTCAGTGAAATTGAGACCAGATTACAGTTAACTTCTGAAGGTCAGTGATTTTACATTGTCTTAATTTCATATCAAACTGTTCTGGGTGTGGGATAGGCTTTCATATCTTTAAAACACTGAATTTTGCAAATTAGGTCCATCAGGCTTTCAACATGTCATTCACCTAAATCTTGTGGCATGAAAATGGAAGAGAAGGGACTGGGCTGCAGTGTCATCAGAATTGGTCAATTTTCCTTTTGTCCTCAAAAACCTTCCCTGCCTTTCATTGCTCTTTCAGAATAGAGATTACTTCAAACCTAAATTTAAGACACAAAACAGTCCTCAAAGTTTTTAGCTGCAAACACACAAAAATGCTGTGACTCCAGTTCAGTTGCATGCATATTTCCAATTTAATCTGCAAACTAAAGGAATACAGTATCTGGATGACAGAAATGCAGAGCTGGATCCAGATTTCAAATACATCAATATGGAGAGGAGGCGCATCTGACATTTTGGTTTGGCAAAAATAAGAACTGGACTCAGGCTGAAGTTCTTAAAATGATCCTGAAATCCTAGACCTTGTCTGTGCTCTTCTCCGGCAACCGGATTTTCTTTTTCTTACATAGCTCTGCTTCTTGCCATTTGAACAGTCAGGACCTGCCCCAGGTGCTATCTCCCAAGAAATGCTAGGAGAACATCATTTAGGTCAGAGAGAAAAATTCCAAGCCATCACTTCAGGTTTTCTCTGACATTAATTTTGCACAAATTCTTCCTAATATATCAAATCTGTGACAGGTTAATGACTATATTATGTCACTTCTCTGCTTGTTACTCATAAGTAATTGGATTGACTTTTGTCCCTGAAAGAAGAAAAACAAATCAGGAGCTTGACCAGGTGTGTCCTCATTTTTCTTCTCACTGATGAGCACTTCTATTAACTCAAGTGGAGCCTATTCTGATCTGCAGCAATTAAAGTAAGAGAAAAGCTGATGCAGAGGACATGTCTGCTAGGGATGTTCTCAGTCTGAATGATCGGAGTTTTCCTGTGCATTGCTAAGTGCAAATTGCAGCAAATACAAACTAATCAGCTTAATCATAAGTTTTAAAATCCTCAAATATACCTTGATCCTCCACGGTGGTGCTGGCAAGAGACATGGTTCTGCCTGGCTGTTTGTTACTGCCTCTCTGCCAGATGTTGTCATTTCACAGTCCACTAGCGGTATTTTTGCAGTGAGCAAGCCTGTACCTTTTTCTAAGATAAAAATTACTGAATTAACTGTATCAGTACACACTGGTGTACTGATTTGGACTGAAGAGGACCAGGGGTATGCTGGCAGATGTGGTTGAGATACAGTGATGCAGAGTTGGTGATGTGGATGATTTTGTCTTAAACTGGTATATTTGCTTTCAAAGGAGGATATGCATCCAGGATATGCCCAGGTTACATGATCTTTTCATGCTTTGAACTTGAGCCATATTTTCCATAAAGTACTGTGACACTGACATGTGTTTAAAAATATATTTCATACGTAAAGCAATACAGACTAGATATGTCAAATTTCCATGCTAGAGATGGTATCTCTGTTTTGGCTGGGAATAGCCATGCTGGTGACCCAGGATAGTTGTCTGCTCCTCCAAGCATCCTAACTCCCTCTTGCAGACTTAGATTGTTAAAATATGATTTGAAGAAGCATCTGAAATTTTAGCCACTTTTTCAGACCCAAGCTCAGCTGAGTTGCCCATTAATAATTAAAGCACTCATTTAAACATGGAAGAAATGTAACTGATACATTATGGGGAAAATGTCCCATGTTTTAGTCATATCTGTTACTGCTGCTCTGCCAAAGCACCAGGGATCCTCCATTTTATCTGGGAAAGATGTTGGTTCCAACAGAGTTAATGTGGATTCTCATTTGCCTCTCTCTTTCTGGCCTCCAGGTATGCTTTATTATGCAGCCATCCACGAGAAGCTGTTTACAACAAAGCTGGGGAATTCCTTTAAGTGTGCCAGCAAGCAAACCTTCAGCTTGGAGAAGAACTTCCGGCTACTCTTTGTTAATATGCAGCTGCAGGCATTTGATATTGTTGGTAACCAATTTGGAAAAGGTAAGTAGAAAGGATACCTTTTCCAGCCTTCCGAGATCGACATGTCAGCATTCTGGTAGCCTGAGGTATCTCCTTCTGCTAGATTACAACCACACGCATGCGGTGATCCTATTACACCTACAGCACAACCACAGCTTTGTAATAGCTCCCAAACACTGTACCCTGTCTGCTGCTGTATTGTCACCATTTTCTGACTCATTTTCAACAGAGTGCTAAAATCCATGGAAGATGGAAAAGCATCTTCCCCTCCTACATTCAATATCTTCTGTTTCTCCTTCTTATTAAAAATGTTCAACTCTACAGCCACCATTTTATTCTTCACCCATTTTCTCCCAGCAGAAGCGGAGGTGTGTTCACCACCATTGCATTGCCCAAACCCCTAATACGTACAGTTCAGTTCAAGGTCACTGTTCTCAGTATATTCAGATTTTAGCTATTTTGAAAGGCTCTTGACCCTCATGATGTCCCACAGCTGCAGAGGCAAAACTGCCAACTAATAAGGGATGTTTGTGAATGCAGGATGATACTTTCAGAGCAGCTGTGTCTAGACAGGATGAAATGCACTCCTGAGGAGGAGCACAATTGGCATGCTCCGTAGTTTCAGAATTAAATGTGATGCTCATCTCTGCAATTTGCCTCTTCTTGAGTACAGCCACAAAGAGGCAACCATGTAGCTTAGTGAAAGACAGAGACAGACCACTAGTGACTCCCCTGGTCCCTGGATTGCCCACACTGGAAGAATGTATTGAGGCTCATCACAACTTTTTCCCTACACCCCACCTGGTGTTCCTTCCACAGGGAAATGAGATGTTGTCATCCTTGTTTCTTGTCCAGCGATGCAGCCAGGACCTGGCCAGGGTGTGGGGTCCAGGACTGCTGGGTGCACCAGGAAACTCCCGTGTCCCACAGTATGGACACTCTCACTGCCTATGGCCTTACTTCTTAGGAGAAGCATGAAAGATCCTGCAAAAAGCAGAGAGGTGGACTAGATGGTACCCTGTGGTCTCTTTCAAATTGTACATCTTCACATTTCTGTGACTTCCTCTCAGGCTGTTTCCATACAAGAACTCAGGTGGACAGATAGGCTTATCAGCTCTCCAGCCCTTCACATGCACTAATAAAACATTCCCTTCTTCTGGCATTTGGCTTCCTGAATGCTTACAAAATATTGCCCCCGTATTCTTCTTTTTACTTTAGATCCGTCTTTTGACCCAGTTTGGCTCTGTTTGACTGATTCTTCTTTTGTTAGCTGAACATTTTGGCTGCTTTTCTTACTCTAAAAGGCATATAATGGGAAACAACATCTGGGGCTTTTTTAAGACATGGACTTTCCCCCCCCCCTACTTTTCTTTAAGTTCTTGAAAGCCACACTAAGAATCCAATCTATGCTCTTATTCTCATGAAGGTTTTTTTCCACAGGATAAAACTGAGCTGGAACAACTCATAGGATCCCATCTGGTCCCCAAATTTCCATTTGAATCTGTACAATGAATGAGTTCAGATATGGCTCTTGGTATGGCCTCATCTCTAGCAGAGACAGAGCTTAGAAAGACTCTCTCTCTCCCCGCAAGGTCAGGCTAATCTCTGCTAATCAATACCATGTACAAAATTAATTAATTAGTTTTGCTCTTAATCAAAGGGCTGAGAAAGCAGCTACCACCTCTGAAATCATTCCCCAGAGGCCATGAAATAGTTATGAAACTGTTATGTGCCTCTGCTGCGTATGCAGATTTTGAAAGACAAAATCCCCAGTGAAGGAATGACTCTATACATCACCAGCCTCCTCCCCTCAGGTTTCTCAAGACTGGTAGTCTCACTTCTGTTGTTCCTGATTTGCTTATCTTTAAAAGGGGAAGAAAAAGAAAACACTAATTATCATTGGTTTCAAGTTCCTTACAATTTTGTACAGACTGCAGCAGCGTTACATCAATAACTTGGCCTGTTTGAGTCTGGAAAGCTATAAAAGTGTCTTCTGAACTGCACGTCAGTATATCAGAAACAATTTCTAGAGTTCATAGCCCAAGGTTTGGTCAAAGCAAAATGGCCAATTCAAACATCTCTGGCTTTTGCAATACTCAAATGCAAATACTTTTCAGCTCACTTCCTTAACAACAGGTTACATTAACCAGACAAAGCTTTTAAAAAGCAGCATCTAGCAGAATGCTGATGCCTTTGGCTTTGTGGCATTGCATCACACGAAATCACCATCTGGATCAGAGGAGAAGAGGATCAGATTTTGGGGAGAGCTGCATGGAGGCTCTGGAGTTGTGACATGATGTCATGCACGCCACATGCTCCCTGGGCTAACTGCCCGCTGTTGGTGTAAAGACTCCCATTGGGGAAAAGCCCAAGCTCAGCTACAATCTGTGCCAGCATAGTCATCAGAATTAGACAGTAACAACAGAGGCCTTTGTCTTAGAGCGCTGTTGAAATCTGGCTTGGAATAGTCACAGGGAATGAAAGAGGTGGAGGCTGTTGGATCTCTCTTAAACCTTGGGTGTAAACTGGATTCACTGCTGAGTTGTGATACACTTTGGGATTTAGCTGACCAAGCTACCCTACGTAGAGGATAGTTTGCTACTCAGATGCTACTCAGAGCATCATGCTAGAGGTCTTTCTTTCACTGGAGCCTAAGGAAAGATCATTCCTATAGATCAGATGGAATATGTAGGTCTGATCCAATTCTGGGATAACCCATTAGTGATCATTGCCAGACCTTCCCTTCACTCCCAGGGCTACACTTGTTGTATTGTGACTTTGAGGCTGATCCTGCCATTGTTACTTGCGTAAATATTCCATTTATGTCAGTGACCCAGATGGTGCAGTCTCTCCATAGGAAAGCCGCCAGTTTACCTCAATCTGGAAGTTCATTTTTAAGTAACGAGTTTTCATTTAATCAGAAGATGACTTGAATACTCATTTGGGTAGGGACTGGCTGAGGAAGTCAGGATTTGCCCCCTCTGTAGCTAAGACATATGTTTGGAGTGAATATATCTTTGGATGGTTCTTAAAAGATATTATTTGTGTCAAAACCTTTTCTGATATCATCATATGTACAATAAAATTACAATGGTACTGCTAAAGCAATCCTCTAGACTAAGTCCAAGGCTTCTGCCTTCCTAATCTCTTGATGTTCTGAGTTAGCCACGATTATCCACAAATATTCTGAATTAAACACAGAGAACAATTAGAATTTGATTTTTCTTAGGAACCACTGACCTAGCTAGGATCCTTGCTGCGCTAATGATGTGCTGGACTATGTGCTTTCTTCTCTGGCCTGATACTTTTTACTGGGCAGAAGCAATTAGATGCCATATAGGAGCAGTTTTTCTCCATGCAGGACGTGTCTTGCTCTTTATTTTCACACTTGCGCTTTGTAGTGTGATGCTCCACGTCTGCTATCAGCAAGAAAGCCTCCTGCTGTGTATGTACTGATCTCGATGGTAAAACAATTACTGCGGACATGAAAGAGCACAGTCGTTCTCCAGTGAAGCATGTAGCTATTTTGAAAGGAGCAAGTATTGTTTTCTTGAGATAAGATTCACCACAGATAAAAATGTATTAAGTATAGCTCAGGAAAAAGAAAGAAAAAAAGAGGAAACAAGGTTTTGAGAACTTCTGGCTTGTATTTGCTAACTTTTCTGGAATATAGATGTATAGTCTAGGAGTACGGTGTTCTGCTATAACACATTCTCTGATCTCCTTTTACTTTCAGAGGAAGAATGTTTTCCTGATAAAAACAGCAAAGCAGCTCCCATCGTGGTGGGCCTGAGTATCCTGGGATTGTTTGTCATTGTGTTTGCCACATTCCTGATTTCCAGAAGAAAGCCGCATAGAGGATACGAACGTATCTGAGGTGCCCTTGTACTTCCACGTGTGTGTAGCAAGTAGAGAGGTCACAGGATTTTTGGCTTCTACCTGGCAATCTCATTGCCCTGATGCCATATTTTTTAGTGGGATGACACCATGTGTTTGAAGCTCATGAATATTTCTGAAAGTGATTTCTTTAGGGTGGGAAGGAGAGAACTCGCGCCATCTACTTTAGGCTACTCTTAGCATCTAATTCAGACGTAGTCCAGAGTACCAAAGTGAGGAGCCTAAATTCTTTATATTATCAACAAAGGAGGCAATTTAGACCACCTAAGTCAGATGCCTAAAAATAGCTTAAAGCGGGCAGTACCACCATCCCCCAGAAAATCCATCAGGTTTCTTAGAGATGGCATTTAGATTTATTAAAATAGATGGGTCCAGTGATACGACCTTCAAGTGAATAAACCAGAGGTCCACAGCTACAGACAACCCTGTTAAATCAGAGCTTGATGAAAGCCTTGTGGGAACACTGTGTATGCTGCAGTGTCAGGGCAAGTGTAAGTGTGACCTCCATTCATAAGCAAGTTCTCACTCATCCTGTAAATACCAGGGTTACATTTCATAAGTTCTTGGTTTTTTCCTACTAGGCCCTTCAGAAGAACATGGTGGTAATATGTGACTCTCACTCTGGAGGCAGTATTTTTAGAAAATTTTCTAGTTTCCAGTGACTGTGTATGCAAATAAGAGAAGATTACCCAACTGAGGTCATACAGGGTCTGCCTGACCAGTATGTGCCAAAATTATCACTTGTCATTGCTTGTCTCAGCCCTGCTGCAAAGATGTCTGAGCTTCTTGCCAATAATTCTTGAACTGCAGCCTCATAAAGCAGAGCACGTTAGAGCAATCTGACGTTGGTAAGTGTATCCTGAAGTGTTATGTTGCAAACTGCACAATTCAGGAGCTGATTGACAGGCAGCTGAGATGTCTGTGCAGCAGAACCGGGAAGGCGTTTGGAGGCGGTAACTCCATCCATCTGCCACACCAGGCCAAGCCATCCCACTTGTTGATCAGCACTCGAGGCACAGCATCCCTTTGCCACGTGTTTGCAAGACAATGTGGAGAAAGCTAACATGATGGTCTGAAAGCACTGTGACACATGGGCCGGTGCTAAGGATGCCAGTGCAATAGATGGGGACTGGGGTGAATTTGCTTGATAAACTCAAGGAGCTTAATATTTCATGGTCTTGGGAGAGCTCATGAATCACCCACTTCCTGTTCAGACATGGACCTGTTACAGTGACTGCCACTGAACTCAGTAACTGTCCCTCTACTGAGATGGCAGCGCTGTGATCTCTCAATCCAGGAAGATACCACGCTCACTGAAAATGCCAGGGATTAAGCGGCCACAATTGTGGCAGACCTGCACAAGGTCCATGAGCAAATGGAAATCCACTGATGCTGTATGGTCAAGGCTTCTGTGGGAACTAAAAGCTTGCACAGGCCTTGGACAAACTCTCTGCCCAAAAGTGAATGCTATCCAGCGCGCTTGCAGCTGAGCAGCTGCATTTTCATATGGAAATAATTTGGAGTTGCTTTAAAGCACACTAATTGTAACACCGTAGTCTGTTTCCTGCCAAGCCAATGATGAAGGCATGAAAGTAGTAATTGCTTTTGAGATTAAGTTCAGCTAATGTTCTTTGTTCTAACAAGGAAAATCTCCTTGTCACAAAAGATTTACAAAGCTAAACATATGCACAAATGTGCACACACACGCACATGCAGACGCGCACACGCCACATACAAATCTGTTCACTGCAGCAAACGACATCAAAATAATAAGAAATTATAGACAAAAACATTTACAAAAGAGAAAATAATACTAAATAAGAGCACACTTCCCCCTTAGGAATTAGGGTAATGACTTAAATTCTACCAATAAAAGTTTTGCCTGGAAAAGGACTGTGGAATGGCACCCATTAAACAAAAGAAAGACTGAAATCATCTGCAAAAATTCCTTGTTGTTAGTTTAATCTGGATCCAAACAAAATAGAAATGCTGGGAGATAATTTAATTGCCATTAATAATGGCCCAAATCCTGAGCAACTATTAATGGTGATGGAACCTCACTGGATTTTCACTGGGTAAAACTGATGATAATATCTTGCGAGTTTAATCTCCCTTAAGTACTCTTGAAATAGTTTTGATATTTTACTAGTATTTAACCATTGAAAGTTTACTTATTTAAATCAAGAAAGAAAAGAAATCCTTCAATTCCATGAATTACTAGAAGATGCTGGTCTGTGTCAAGTAGAAACATGGTCATACTGTTCCATAATCGACATAATATGTAGCTGTGGAAGTAATTAACAGTCTCCACAAATGTTCCCTTTGAGTCTGAAAGAACCAATAAATAAGAAAGATAAAGACAATTTTGAAGCACTTTTGTGCTTGAGGAAACATAAGACAGAAGTCAGAACCAGCTGCGAGCAGGGGAGGCGGTTGAATACTATTACACGGTAAAGTACCACAAGAAACAGAATACCAAATGTTCAAGGCTTTAATACAGGTACAGTGATTTGAACTGTGTTCAGTTGAATACTCAAACTGAAATCTGAGTGTTTCAATTATTACTTTGTAAAAGGCTCCAGCACTGTTAATATTGCTTAGTGAACTTTATCTAGCTTATTTTCACCCTTCCTGCTTCCCCCCTGGTTAGCGGACAGGCAGCCCACTGAACTCAATGGTATTGTTCAGGCCCTTCGATTAACAAGATCCCTCGAGTTCTCAGGGTTAGTTAATACTATTAATCTGCTCTTTAGAAAGCAGATTTTTATACTTCGTTAAAGCAATCACATTTTTTTAGAACAAGAGAATTGATGAGGTGTCCAGCAGGAAAGGTAAATATATGGAAGCGCTTCCATTCGAAAATGAGCCTAAGTATGTGATAGTGATGTTACTGTCCCAAACTGTTACACGTGGACATGTTAAAAACAAACACTGCCTAAAAAGCTCAGCCATGCACATGATCTGACCCAAAGCCGTTCTGACTAGTGATCAGTAGGCATCTTGCCCATTCAAAACTAAGTCCTGTCTCCCATGTTCTTTGGATTGTTGGGTTGCATGATCTGTACGGTTTGTTACTTCTATTGATATGGATATAGCATTTTCTTGTTATGTTCTGTACTGAAAAATCTCTTTATGTTAATATTCAGTCTTTTAACATTTGATATCAACATGAGGAGAGAAAACTGTTCTTAATGACTGATAATTCTGTGCTTAATCTTGTGACACCCTCTGGCATTTTTACCGATGATGCAAAGTTAATGGTTTTTTTTCCCCCTTTTTTCTTTCTACAGTGAATCAAACTGTTGGTATTGAACAATGTTTGAATACAAGTTTACCTGATTTGTTCTTAAGCTTTTTATTGCTATTATTTGTTTGCTATTTTTATGAAGCTGCATACTGCCCTTTCTACATGAATAATATTCCGGGCTTGCTCTAAACAGCACAGGTGAAGTTCACGTGGTACAAACCGATGAAACAATTGCAGGCTCCCATGGAATGCTGCCAACATGCAGCAAACTGAATCCAATGGAGTTAGTACTTCACAGTAGCAGAGGATCCACTGGAGAATTCCTTACTGCATCAGGAGACCCCAGTCCCTAATGCGCAACCTTTCTCCCACCTGCAGCTCAGCCTGCATGCCATCACCTCCTTCCCTGCCCACAAAACACGCAAACGGCCTGCAGCAGGGATGCGTGTTAGTATGCCAGCATAGCAGAGAGTGTCGCCTCTCTGAATTTAATGTTGAGTTGGAATTAGACAGCCCAGCTGCTGTCTGAGTTGCCACGTGCAGCTTTTAAACCTGATGCCTGTATTTATTTTCTGCCAGAATTTAGGTAGATATTTGGCTGGCACTTTTTTATCTAATGGAGTTGCTTTGAGGTCCTCCTCCCAGCGGGAAGACTCTATAGATGTAGTCGGTCTTGGCTGCCAGACTTTCTCTTTTAAACATCTTGTCTGAGGAAACATTTTGAGCAAAAAAGTCCCTAAAGGAGCACCACACAAAGAAGAGCCTCTTACGATAAACTAGTTGTGCGCTAGGTGGGCCACAATAATTATACCATGGGCAGCGACGCACAGTTTCTTTGTTTCCTGTCAGTACGGATGTAAATGAAAACAGCATTTTCTAAGCCTGGCAGATTGCTTCCCTTCCAGGGCTGCTCGTTGCCACAGTCAGACTCTTGTTCAGCAACCTGCTCGCTGCTTGGGACAGGGGTTTACCGACCAACCTGCCCTAAAAATCTGCATGCCAAAACCCTTTGTGTAGCCAGCATGAGCCCACGTACCCAGAGAGCTGAGAGAAGAGCACAGTCTGCTGTGGGAGGGGGCAAGGTTGCAGCTGGCTCTCAGAGTGACCAGCAATGTTGGTGTCAGCAGCCCCAGCTCAGTTTTTTCCCCCCACTGTGGACTCAGATCAACCAATCCCTGAACCGGAAGATAATGATCATGATGACATGATGCATCCCATCAGGGAAGCTACACTTAACTTGCTTGCAAGCATGTGCTGGTCAGGATACGGTGGGGCCACTCGTAGAAGTTAGGAGGTGAGCACATCCCCACAGCTCCCTGATGCTCTGCTGCAGCTCTCACCCCAGACCATTCCCTATGGCCTCTTGAGCACCCAAGGTAGACACAAGGGCATCCCATGAGTATGATGATGTCATACCTAGCCAAATCGCCAAGGAGTTTATAAAGCAAGATTTAATTTCTTTCAATTCTTTTTGCTCTCTGATGGACAAACAAAGTCCAAATTAAAACACAGCTGTTAATTTTCGTTGAAAGAGGAAGGGAGATATAGATTAGCTTCTTGAGTGTATGAATATGGTTTGGTTGATCACTTCCAGCTTGCTATAATATACGGTTGCTAAAAATTACTTTGCTATGAGAAGTAAGATATGCTCTTTGTTTTTCTATTATTGGTGTTTCTGTAATAAAGGTTGTATTTAGTCATTAAAGTGTGCATTGCTGTGCAATTATTTTATATCATCTTGAGTGCCGTTTCACCTAAACTGTTTAAAACACAAGTACAATCTAACGAACGGGCAGGGTCGCATGGGCTCTGGACACAAGCCACAGACACAGATATGCTTGTAGCCTAACCATAACTTTGATGATTATTTCTTCTGTGGCTTGGGCAGCTCACCTAACATTTCTATCTTTGTTTCATCAGCATTACAAAAAAAAAAAACAAACACCAAAAAAACAAAAAAAGGTATTGAAAATATTATGTGGTTTTCTGTTCATCTCCCCACAACTTCCAGAGTATCTGAATTCACTATGTTTACTGTGAATTACATCTCTCATATAGATCTCTTTTTGTTTCCTATTGGTCCAATAAATACAGACCATAACTCACAGCAGATGTGATGGATGTTTATTACTTCATGTTTACACTGCTTTCACAGGTAACAATCTTAGGAATTACGGTAAGAGTCTTTTGAGGAGAATGCATCCTTTCAGTGTGCAGTTATGGAAACTAGAGGAAATAAATAGCTTGGAAAATACCACATGTAAACTTGAGAATTCAACAGCTTCTATGTTGGTCAAAGGAATTTCCCAAAGGATGGGGGCTGGACTAGATGATCTGTAAAGGTCCATCCCAACCCAAACCAGTCTATGATTCTATGTGACTTTGATGTGATTTTGCTGTTTGTCACATCAACAGCCAGCTTAAAATATCATAACTGTGGGACAACTGCGTGAGGTAAACTTCTCAATAAAAGGGGGCGCTCAAAAATTCTTCAGCTTCGTCTTTAAAGGTTTTTCAGAGAAACTTGAAACCAAATGTGTCTAGATCTATGTTTGGCTAATAACTGCAGCCAGACCCTGTTTTGGGTGCAGGCTCCTGTAATGCCTCTAAGGCTGTTGTTGGGAGGTTGCACGATAGTGCTGGGCTGGCTAGGAAAGAGAGGGGTGGGCAGACAGATGAGGGAACAGGATACTTCCTTCTCTGTGGTGAGCAAGATAAGGCTCTGAAATGGCCGAATGAGTCTAACATGTCATGCTCTTCATGGCTCAAGAAGCAAAGGTTGTTAGGTGGACTGCAGGAAAGCAGAAGACGTGTTAAAGATGGGGGAGAAAAACCTATCTCTCTGCTGCCGGCAGCTGATTCAGGAACTTGTCTGTTAGAAAAGTGCCAATGAGGGCAGCAGAAAGAAAGTAACTTCCCTCAGTGATAGGTACTACAATTATGCTTCACTTGCTGTTACCATTTCTAGCGTCAATGCACATCCCTACCTGATGGATAATTTAATGGCTACAGGTCACAAGGTGAAAACTTCGCAAGCCCCTTGATGTGTCCTTTGGTAGAAAAGCAGGGCTGCCAGGAGAGCAGGGGCAGTTTGCTCTGCTCTTTTGCACTTGCTTGGCCTGGTACAATATTAAATTTAGCGCCAGGTTTGCCTAAGTGATACGCCTACTTGGTGGACAAGGTTCCTGGCTTGTTCATGTTAGTTTTAGAAGCTGGGCTGGTAAATACACACTTGGGAGATGCANGTCTCAAAGTCTCTCTTTCTTGACAAGGTTTAATGGCAGGGGGAGGAATAGTCAATCATTTTTCCTTTTAAGGCAAAACCCCCTCCATCTGTAAGTCACACCATGGACTGTCCCAGAAACAGAAAGGTTTCAAATCCACTGGAGAAACGTTTTTGCACCAGAGCGTCTAGAAGAAAAAAGAAGCATTTTTTTAAAGCATCAATTTGAGGAAAATAACAAGGGTAAGGAGAAAAAGGTTTCTGCGACGTTAACCCTCACTACGAAGATGACAAGACACTTGGTGACTACGCTTTCTTTCTCCCATCCATGGCTGTGGCCGCCGCATGCCAGTAATGCAGGGGTATGCATGTCTGAAGTTTATCAGCCACAGCAACACTCACACTCCTGGGCTTTCCCAGCTAGCCACAAGATGTCACAAAACCTGCATTTCCCTTTTTCTGCAAGTCCTCTTGCCTGTGAAGTTGGTAGGTCCCAAGTATTTTACCAGATTATAAATTAATTGGCTCAGTTTCTTACTTAACTCTTTCTTCAAAATTTTAAAAAGGAGTAGGTTGCATTTCCCACATGCAGAAACAAAATAAATGGCTGTTGGGAAAAAGGAAAGTGTTCCATCTGAGTCAGCAAATCTGTGCAGATTAGAGACACAGATCTTGGTTTTGAACCTCAGCTTTGCTGGAGCTTTCCTATACCCCAGAAATTTCTGAAGAATATGATTCATGAGTCCAGCCAATGTTTAACCTCATTCATTTTGCCATGGAATGATTTTTTTTTTCACCTCCTCAAGGAAAATGAATTAATATTTCAAACAAATGATGATGTTCACAATCTGCTCATGGAAAAAATAATAATGAAAAAGTACTCAAATTATTAACCTAAAGCAGCTTTCAAAATATGCCAAGCTTCCACAATAAAATTTAAACTGTTGCCAGTCCACCCTATCCAGTATATCGCCAGGTTCATCCCAGTGCCTCTATCTATGTACATGCACATTAAGCATATTACGAGTGTCAGTGAGAAAATTATTTTCTGCATTTCAGTTTTATTACGTTGCACTTTCAAACATCTGTGTATACAGTCTGGTGATCCCACTTGACTTTGCAAGCCCTAAAAGCCGTGCTTGCAGGATGCTGCCACCAAGACCAGATTTGCAATATAAATGCATTTGCAACTTCTATTAGTTCTACTGTTCAACGTGTAACCTCCTCCACCACCTCTGTGTATTGTACAATACATTTAGTTCTTCCCAATGTTCAAAGTTAAACTACATAAAATGCTGCCATCTTGTGTTTAGGGGCAAATTAAACACGCTGCAATTTTTTAAAATCTGGATTACAAAAGACAAAAGTAGGATCTATGCTGTCAGCATGTTAAGTTGAAGAAGAATGAAGTGAATGAATTATGGAAAAGCTGTAGCTTCACTTAATAATTTAGTTTCTAAATGTCATCTTTAGAGAAAGTGCTGAACCCACCACCTCGTGCAGTCAGGTTCGAAGGACCATACCGTCTCCCCAAGCTGATCTGGTGTCTGTGCAGCCTACTACAAGCACCCAGTCCCTGGTGTGAGAGGTCACCGTGCCAAATTAAAAAAAGCAACAGTGGAACAAGCAGAGATTACCTGCATACTAAGAATGCTCTCTATGTAAGAAACTGTGTCAACGCGTCAGAGTACAGCGAACACATAAGACATCTTAAATACTACCACTGTTACAACTGATAGCTTGGGTATTCCTTTTGCGAAAAAGCACGGTTGCTCTGCTATTTGTACACAGCAACTAGAAATACTTCTTTTGACTAAGTGCTATTGTTTGGTTGGTTTTTTTTTAATTTCTCTACATAATTAGTACTAAAATCGTGGCCATGTGAAATACTTCTTTGGAAATGCTTTGTCGTAGTCTAGCAGTATCACAGTTTATCTCAGTATTATCGTTAGCCTAGGTTCAGTAAACGAGCGTGGCTGAGGCAAGCGAGGTGACCTTCGGGACTCGCCCTCCTTTCCTCGCTGCCTTCCGAGATCCAGCTGGGCACGGAACGGAAGGACGGCCAGAGGCGGCCTGCCCGAAGGCCCCGCTCCCCGGGGAGCGCGG
>WAAD01017085.1:0-14811 GCA_013389945.1 Fregata magnificens | reverse complement strand
GGAGGCGGGAGGCTGCTCCTGGGCAGGGGCGAGCGCCGGGGCCTAGGTGGGGGGCGCCGGGAGCTCGCGGAGGCCTTCGGCCCGCGGGGCTCTGTCAGGCCTCCTCACGGCGAGGAGGGGCTCGCTTGCACTCCGTACGAGGGTGCAGGCACCTTTGTGCGGGACAGGGGCAATAGAGGCGTTTTGTGGGCAGCTTGGTCTGTCCTCTGCGAGGGGTGGTGAGCAGCAGTGACTGGGGAGAGTGTGGGGGGCTGCCACAACCCAGGGGCTACTTGGAGTTCTTCCGCAGGATTTCAGGCAGCTCAAGACCCATTAAGCGCTGTCAGTTCACTGGGGAACTTGCATATGTTGATCCTTCTTGAACTGGGATTATGTTGGAGAGTTTCTGGATAATTGTTTTGTGGTTTTGGTAAGGCTCCTATTCATACAAGTGTTGTGAAGGTGGACCTATCTATCTTGCATTTTCTCCATAATATTTTTTTCCTTATAGCTGAGGATTTGCTGTAGACTCTCAAATCGACTGACTTTCTCCCTTCCCTCTTCTAGAGGGAAATCGCAGTGCTTGGAACAAAATTTGCTATTTTTGTTCACCTAAACAAAAAAAAAAGACATTTCTTAGCTTTAAATAGGGTGGTCCTTTTTGGTTTCTTGCGCAGTGTCTTATGCACCCGAGGGAATGTGTTTGTAGTTATACTTCTAGGCCTTCTCTGTATACAAAAGTTGTACAGCTTTAGCTACACCTGTACAGTTTAAAGTAGTACTTTTCTATAGCAGCTGTATTGTCTTAGGAAGGATGTCTTAAGTCTAAGATCTGCTGGTGTACACTTACTGGTGTAAGGATATCTTATACCTGCAGTTAATACTATTCTGGCAAGTGGTGTTAAAAGCGTATTGAAAAAATAAAAATGTCACCTTTAACTGATGGAGTTATGTTGGCATAAAAAATTTGGTCAGCCAGGGTTTAAATTAGTGGTGCAGTATGTAGATCTCTAATAAACTTGTCACTATGTTACTAGTATAATTTTTAATTGAATAGTTTGATGTAGGTCTTCACTTGAGTTTTTTACGGGAGCTTAAAACTAAAGCCTGGGTAAAGTTCAGACTGTAGAGGTGTCTTACTGTAATTCTGCGGTTCTGGGACTGTCTCAAATAGCACTTACAGAGTAATGTTACACAACTTTTCGTGAAGACTTTTTTCCATAAAAATTACTTAGAGCTGTCTCACAGTATATCCAGTGTAGGTATGTAAAATATACAGTTGATGTCTTGTACATACATGTATTATTGTCTGGCTATGCTGTTAGAAATCTGAATTGAACAACACTGTAGTAAGTGGCAATATAACAGAAATAGTGAGGCACGTTATTCTGAGAATGGCTTTTTGTGAGAAACAGCAGAATCCGATCTGCTTAGTCTTCTTGGGTATACTTAACTGAAGAACTAGCAGATATATTCTGTGGAACAATACTATACTGATAGATTGGTATTTATTAGATTGGAGGGAGTATCTGAATACTCTAGTCATGGCCCCAAGCATAGTTGTTAGGCACTGTGCAAACAACTGTTTTCCAGGTTGTGCTTGTTGGCTCCAACACCCAGGTGAAAGGATGACATAGACACTGAAGTGGGACTAAATGACAGGCTGCAGCTTTTATAAGTAGTAAATACAGGTATGAATTGTTTCTAGTGCCCAGCTATAGGATTATGTACCTATACTTGTGGTATGTCAAAATCCTCTATTTACTTAGGGGAAAGAGTACGGAGACTTCTTCACAGAGACCTGAAGATGTCCATCCAGAAACATGAGATTCAGCATCCCATTTTTCTGCCCGTATGCACTACTGCTCTGGCTAGTCCTTCCAGTGGCTATGGCAGGTTCCTGGGGCCGGGTTGCTTGTCCAGCACAGCAAATGCTGTGGTAGAGGCTCCTGCAGCTGGGGCCTGGCTCCTACTCACCCATGCAGCACCGCCAGTTAGAGCACTTCTGGCTTTAACTTAGTCTCACCAGTGTTTGTACGGCTAGTGCTTTCAGGGCAAAGGTTTCCTGGCTTCGAACTGTCTTTGTCCAATATGTGGAAGGGAGACCATCACAGCAGCCTCTTAGGCTCGCTCTGGCCATTTAGGTAACTTCAAAAGTGTTTTCTGTCCAGTGCTCGGGTACACCACGCTGGCAGTGTTCCTTGGATTGCTGATAGCAATCTGCCTCTCTTACCCAGATTTTCATTTGAGCTGAGCAGCATCTGTAGAAGTGGTCTCCTTCACCTTATCTGTTGGTATGTGACTGCTTCATCTCGTCATGAGGACCGGTAATGTGCCTGCGAATCAAGACAGAGCAGCAAGCTGGTCCATTATACTGTAAGCCATCTTCTCTGAGAAGAGCTGCTACCTGTACTGTTCTGAATGATTTAATGAATTTAGGACTATGTGTGATAATCAAGGCAAGTGTGTGAGTGGCCATGTCTTTATCCAGAGCCAAATGCTAACCTTATCTCTATTTACATTATCTATTATATTATTCAATTTGTGTTCTCTGAAGAATATTTCTATGGTGATAAATACATAATTTCTTATTGCAAACCTCAGGTGACAGGAAGTTGTAAAAATTTACTATTACAAGAATTTCATGTCTGACGCTGTCTCCTGTAATGTTATTGTACTTCATGACATTGTTATGTAGTGTTTAACTCAACAAGCTATTCTGCAACCCTATTTTGTATGGTGCATATTCATGTCTGTAGGAGTTTGTTGATATTAAATGTTTTTGGTTTTGGTTCTCCCATAGTAAAACTTGTAGATTCTTGGCATTGTGCTTAGGACGGAGTAGTCTGAGTGCTAGACAAGATGGTGCATGATCTTGTTTCCTCTCCCAGCTTACCAGAGAACCCTTTGAACTTATACTGTAAGATCACTTTTAACTAGAGCCATGAAAAAATTATTCAGGACTATGAGTTACTCTGAGAACAAGGTGTGAAATTTATTATGTAGCTCTTGATATTTCACTCATGTTTTATGGTGCCAATGCAAATATGAGGTATGAATGCAGCTTCTAATGGCTGAATAGAGCTTCTGCCCTGGACCAGAGTTAAGAATGTTAAACAACTGACAGCTTTATTTTGTCCTTTCTTAATTAAAAAAGCCCTGATTTTTGGTGTTTCCTTCACCTCTCAGGTTAACGTGAATTACCTTAAAACACTACTACAACTACTGCATTCTTCTGGGTAGCTATATATTGATCTTCTATGAAAGACTTTCTGCCCATATGCGAGTACTAAAATGATTTTATCCACTGAAAGAACATTAGAGGGTGTAAAAAGCAACTTTGATTTTTATGTTGCTTGTGATTTTTTTTTCCTTGGATTTTATATCTCAACAGACCTTGTAAATTTTTAAGTTTTGTTCTGTTCCATTGCAGACAAATGGATTTCAAGTCAGTTTGAAACAGAAGCTTAAAAACGTCCTGACGATGTCACTTTGTGTGCTCTCTTTTCGAGAAGCTGCTGTAGAAAATAAAATGTAGTTGAAGGGCGTGTTTGTTTACATTATACAGAAACTATCATAGTATCATTTAGGTTGGTAAAGACCGTTAAGATCATTGAGTCCAGCCATTAACCTAGCACTGCCAAGTCCACCACTAAACCATGTCCCCTAAGCGTCACATCTACATGTCTTTTAAATACCTCCAAGGAGGTATGGCTATTTACTTCAATTGTTTTTGTCTTTAACTTGGATTTTATGAGTCTTCTGGTAGTATACATCTATGCCATCACAGCTGGTGGATTAAAATGTAATTCAGTGTATTCATAGAGTTCTGTTGTTGTGATTCTTATCAAAGAAAAATACTCATGATTTTGCCTTTTAAGCTTTAGCCATGTATTTGTTGAATAAAAGCAGTAAACCAGATTGTTTACAGGTGTCTTGTACGTTCCTTTAATGGATACAGCCCAACATGGAATGATTCAGACACTGTGAGGGAGCAATATTCTCTTGACCATTAGTGTTGCATAAAGACGCAACAAAACTGGCAGTCATGATCTGTAAGGTTATTACATGCACAAGCCCGTTCTTCTGTGTACGGGCTGAAGTTATTCTGTGTTTGAACTAATGTCACTGGGGTCCTTTAAAAGTGCAAGGATGCTTCCCGAAGCCAGATCTCTTGCTAGAGTTTAAATGCAGTTGGTCTAAAAGCCTAGACTTTGTGGAGGTTGATGCTGTTTTAGAAAAGGCTTTTTACCTGTCACAAGCATGAGAACTTAACAGGCTTTTCTTTGAGTCCTGACTGAAACAAAAGCACAGATGTCACATTGTTCAAATTCCCCTAGTTAGCAGTGAAACTAGTAGGAATCAGATAATCTGTAAGCAGTGGCTGGGAAGGGAAAGGTGAAAAGCAGTTACTCATTAAGGAGTAACTGTGTGAATGCCTTCTTTGGGGGCCATAAGGAATTTTGGGCAAGGATACTTCAAACTGATCGTGCACTGCTTGTCTAGCTGGCAGCCGCAAAGTCCAAGAACAGGGTTTTGGTAGGAATTCTCAGCTCTCTCGTCCAGGCAGTGTGGGACTAAGGTTGTTATTGTTTCCCATAGACATTATCCAGTAGAGTGGAGCCCTCATATGGCTATTAGCTGTCCAGAAAACATTGATGACATTGTGTTAGTCAGAGTGTGCAGAGCTGATCTTTGAATCTGAGGTGACTAAAAATTGAGTGTAAAAGATAAGGAAAAACAACCATATAGTCAGAGTTGGCAGATCAGTTCTAGCATTCTTCTTTTTTCCCTAGACTGGGAAAGCTTACTCCCCTAGATGGGTGGAGTTTCAGTCTGAGGCCAGAAAAAAAATACTTGGGGAAAAAAAAGCCCAAGTATTCTTTTAATTTTTATTTTTAATCTTTCGCCAAAGTATCTGATACCAGTCACTGTCAAGGGTGGGTTATTGAATTAGAATTATCAAATCTGATGGGGAGAGGCAAATTTTAATTTAAAAATTAATATTATATCAGATGTTCATTGGAAAGATTTAATTATTATAGTTTGAAGAATCTACACAATGTAGCCTTTCACTTAGAGAAGTTTTCTGTGTTTTAAAAGTAAGTTCACCTCCTGTCTTGTATGATATCCTCATTGTAAAAGGTAGCTTGGATACCACACAAACTTGATCAAAGGCTTGCAGATCTGAATTTTTCCTTTTCCCCTTACCCCAGGGGGTAAGACTTACTAGAAAATTTGTTGCATTTGTTTTCCATTGGTTTTTCACTTGTATATTTTAGCAAGAAAGATAAATTCTATCTTCCCTTTTAACTAGTGTTAAAGCTGAGATATTTTAAATGGATTGCATTGCATTACAGCACATACAATTGCAGTGTAAGGTATTTGTTGCCTGATGACTACAGGGTTAAAGGTTGTAGGGTGCTCTGGCTTCTGTATTGCAAACATAAAACAATAATAGACTGTAATAGAGTTCAGCTTCTAGAAATAACCCTTAAAAATGCAGAAGGCTTGGAACCTGTTCCTATTTGAAGTGTGGGTTTTTAATGTGATGAAAGAAGAGCTATAATAGGATAATAAAAACTCAGCAGTAATTTCATCTCTTGCTGTCCTGGTGTAGGCCTTCAAAGAGTTGTCCAGTCACTTAGGATGTGGAGTGTCTTGTCCACGTTGGCAGGCTTGTGTGGAAACATTCATCAAATATTAAGAAAGGGCTTTGGCACTTCTCCACTAAAAATAAACTCGTATTTGACCAGTAAAAATATAGTTATTCCAGAAAAAGATTATGGCCAAACAGTGGAACGTGTTGCATCTTAATATATTACTGAATGCTGTACTGATTAGTGTCATTAGCTGCTTGACTCTTGGCAAATTCAATGTTCTTTTTTAAAAAGGTTTTATATTGTTACTATCACCTGGGGACCCCCAAGCACAGGAAGATCTCGTGTGCATATATAGGATTTAAATTTTATCATAAAAGTGATTTAAGCTGCAATTTTTTGATCTAATAAATTGCATTCTCCTTTTATGTGACAACACGCAAAACCCACTACCTTTTGTGGTCTTGGGCATCCATGGTGAAGCCCTTGTAAACCTGTTCCTTGACTTTTTGTTGTATCTCATTGCTTTTAGTGTTTAAGCTTGCAAGAGTAGGGCAGAACAAAGCCTCTTGAGGTTTTACAGAATACTCACTATTTAAAAGGGCTATGCATACTTATGTGTACATGTTAAAAAAAAAAAAAAAAAAAAAAACAACAACAACAAAAAACCAAACAAACCCAAAACCAAACAAAACCCTAGTGATTAAAGGCACCTACTTTGTCAAAAAAAGAAAAGAAAGCTAAGGTCATAAGTGTGACTCTGCCCTACAGTGCAGTTGAGTCTGTGGTGATGCAGCAGTCTGGCTGTGTGGAACTGATTTGAGGCTGGTAATTGATACAGAAAATTAGTCTTGGGATTGTTTCATCTTCATTTGGGATTTCACTCAATGGTTTGTTTTAATATATCTGAGTTTACAGTATATTTTTAAAAACTGGAACTAAAAATGTATTAGCCATTTCTGGAAGTCATTCCACATGGCTTTGTCAGTGTGAGGAATTTTTGTGAAAGTTTGAGCTCAATATTGTGAGGTGCTGAATGTCTTCTGTGAAACTCAAAGTGTGCACACGTTGTCAGCAGTGGCTCTTTGCAGGACGTGCTCTGACGGCTTGACCTTTACCTGGAACCACTTCTGAAAATCTGAGTTTCAGAAACATGTTTGTAGCAAAAGGTCCAATGTGAGGAACTTATTCACCAGACTGAAATAAAGCAGCAACACATTGTAACTTTAAAAGTAGTATAGCCTAAGTAATATCACTGTGTTTAAGTCTGCAGTGTGTGTGCTAAAATTTTGGCTTCAGCTAAGTGTTGTAGATATAGGGGGGTTTTGGTTTGGGGGGAATTTTTTTTTTTGTTTTAAAGGGATCTTAAAGGGTATTGGCCTGTTTAGTATATTATGTGGGCATCAGTTTAAGCCAAATGTGATGCTCTTGTATTTTTTTTTTTTTTTTTTTAAGATGTAACTCTGAAGCTGGTTTTTTGACTACTCTTACGAATAATAGTGTTCACATTCACTATCCTCAAGCAGCAGAAAACTGATTTTGACTTTTAGGGCAGATGAATTGTGTTCTGGAGCCTTAGTTCTTTTTTCTCATGATAATGTGATTGGACACTAATTATCCTTTGGAATGAAGAGCTTGAGCTCATAATGCTCCTAAACCATTCATTCTTTGGCTGAGGATAGTTATCACATCTAGAGATTTTTTTGGCCTTTTTTCCCCGTACTCCCTGAGAAGGAGCCATGCACTTGGACATTACAATAATGAACAGAATATACCAGTTTTGGTTAGAATGCAAGGTAAACTACACATGAAATATTTGTGCCATGTAAGAAATCCAATCCTGACTTAAAAGTCAGAACTTTTATTTACCAAGTTGTAACGTTAGGAGTCTTTTTGCTTTGAACTTTAGAACTGAATTTGGATTTAGTGCAAGAGCTGTATGATTGTTTTCTCCTGATCAGCAGTTAGTTTTGTGTGACTAATACCCTTGAAATACTGAGTGTGCTTCTCCCTTTCAAAAATATCCTTGGGAATCACTCCGTGCTGATAAATTTCTGGCAGCAAGTTCTCCATTCAGTGTTGTGCTAGAGCAGAGAGGGATGTCTCTTGGTCTGGGCAGGAGGCCTGAAATTCCAGAGCTCTCACCTTGGCTACTCACTCCTCCGCCCGCCTCCGGCAAAATTACTTACCCAATTTTTTTTTTTTTTAGCTTCAGTCGCTGCACCTGTGAAATGGAGACAATGCCTCCTCACAGGAATGTCTTGCAAATTATGTAGGTGGAGTTGAGCACCTTCAAAGTGAAAAATCTCTTTTAAAAAAAAAAAAAAAAAATCTTTTAAGATAGTTTGTTGTGTAGCTCCCTGAAATGGATGACCCAGCCTAGTTCCCTAGTTCCTTGCTGCCATCAAGAGGCACCTCAAGAGATCCTGTTCCTGGCAGTGTGGTCTTGCACCCGGTCCTGCACTAGCTGGTGTTTCTGTGAGTTCTGTCAGGTGGGACTAAATGAATACCAGCCTCTTGTTCAGTGATGGTAAGCTATTAAACGGCCTATTCTGCCGCATCTGTTGAGGCAATTAATCTATCAAATTTTTGATAGCCATGGGCTTTATTTAGGCATCTCAGTTGCCCTTTTTTGGTAGGTGTCGCATTCTTCTATTAAGAGGAGAATGGTTTTTTTCTTTTTAAAAAAACAAAAATTGGTTTAAATAGAAAGGTGTCCCATCTTACAGCCGTATATGACTTTGCTATGCCCTTCAGCTCTCTCTCGAAATATGCAATAAGAATACCCATTTTTTATTTCTGTGATTGCTTTACCAGCGTGATTTTTGTGATGATTTAACTCAGTTTTGTTACAGTGTAAAGTACNCGACAGAAAAAAGAGAAAATAAGTGTTGGTTTGCATGTCTAACTGCCCCAGCAGTTAGAGAAAGTCTAATTGCTTGGGAAAACTATAAAGGGTACTGATTTGAAAATATTAACAGTGCTGATTTTTTTTTTTTTTGGTCCAGTAGAACACTTCTAGTTACAGTATTGTCTGTTTTTACTAGAACAAATTGAAATCATCACAGAAGGATAAAGTGCGTCAGTTTATGGTCTTCACACAGTCTAGTGAAAAGACAGCAGTGAGTTGTCTGTCTCAAAATGACTGGAAATTAGATGTTGCAACAGACAACTTTTTCCAAAACCCTGAACTTTATATACGAGAGAGTGTTAAAGGATCATTGGACAGAAAGAAGTTAGAACAGCTATATAACAGATACAAAGGTGAGTACCCTGAGTTTTAAGGCTTATCTCCTAGTTGTATGTATGTATTCTTAATTACAGTGTATGATTGCAGCTGTGCTCTTGTGCTTGGAAATCCTAACCAACTCTTTCAGCTTTGTTTTTCTGTTACTAATAATACAGGTTAGAAGGGGAACATATGTAGGCTTCTGCTTCACAAGGATTACATGAGGTTACTTCATGTGCTCTAAATATATGTACATTTATACAAGATCAGGGTCTGGAACTGGAATTGTGTGTACAGTGAGTAACTGTAATAGTTAATGTGGATTTTAGGTGATTCTTCTGAGGAAAGCACATCACTCAGGAATTGCTCCTGACAAAGTCAAAGGTTGCGTACCAAGGATGGATTCTGCCTTAATTTTTATTCACCTGGTGCTTATTATCAGATAGTTAAAAACAGAGCGGAAAAGAAAACAAAGTCTCTTTATCTGTTGTATAGCCAGCGTTCAACTGTTGATGATGATCATCATCCTGATGATGATCAACTGACGATATCCTATCACAAACAGTAAAGTGGATTCAGTACAGTAGAACAAATTCTGTGTTTTAGCAGTTTTAAAAAAAATCTAGAAATGACTGCTACATTTTCTGCCAGTTTTCATATGTGTGCATAATGCAAATACCATTTTCCTGAAGTCTTTGTTGGCTTGCGTTAGTAGATCTTTGTTAGTGCACTTGAAATATGAGCATCTCACTTCCAGACCAGATGTTGATTCCTTCGTGGAAAGAGGAGTGTGCCTGCCTGACTTGGAATCGGTAATGGGGCAATGTAACTTTCCTCTTGGAGGTTACGATGTCCAATCTCACGTGTGCTGCTGATGCCAGAAAATGCGTAAAACTTATGTTGACTTAGTAGTTTATGGGCAGATTTGATAATTGTATCAGTACATCTTGCAAATGGACACTGCAGAATTGTTTATAATGGTACACAGATCGGCAATCTTACCAAAGATGCCAATAATTAAGTGTGCTGGTGGGAAAGGGCCACTGTTCTCTGTATGGAATGAGTAAGAATATCATGCATATTATTAGGCAGAAAACAAATGTTTGTGGTGCTTTTGTTTCTCAATGAAAATAACATAAGCTTCATTGTATGGGAGGCTTTATTGTAGGAACTCCCTCAATTGTTAAAGCTTAACCATTGAAAATACTAATTTAATTTTGTTTTTTAAATATTCACTTATAAGGGCTGATCCCAAAAGTGGCTTCTTGAAAATGTTTGCTTATCTTAAATACTCGTGTTGAATAAATCAGCTTTTTCAAAAATCTGTTTTTCTTTATACTTACTTTTATATCCCAAAGATCCTCAAGATGAAAATAAAATTGGTATAGATGGTATACAGCAGTTTTGTGATGATCTAGCTCTTGACCCAGCCAGCATTACTGTACTCATTATTGCGTGGAAATTCCGAGCTGCAACACAGTGTGAATTTTCAAAGCTGGAATTCATGGATGGAATGACTGAGCTAGGGTAAGTGCGCAGTAAGTATTAGACACTGACAGTGTAATCCAGTGTCAGAAACTGGAACGTATGGTGAAACAGCCCTGTTTTGCGGAATTCACAATCACATTGTCCTTTCAGACTTCAGAGACTTTTCAGAGTCTAGCGTCACTTGTCTGCCTCTGTGAAAGTGCATCTGCTGTCTATGTGCTAGATGCTTAGTGACCAAAAAACACCTTTGAGTGCTACTTGCCTTGGTTGTGTGAGTATTTCAGTTAGTTGCCATAGAGCTGCTCAAGTAGGTAAGGCAAGGATGTTGGTCTGCAGTATAGCATACCTGGGTTTTCTCTGCCTTATGAGAATGTAGTAGTCTTTACCATATTTTTCTAAAAATCTTGTGGATTATAGAATCTGATGTATCAGCTAGTATGTGCAAATGGCAATGTGAAGAAATACAACAATTTAATTTCTTTGTTGTTATAGGTGCAGACTAATTAAAGGCTTCTTGAATTTTGTTTTGATAATTGTATTGTNAGAATGAATAATACACAAATAAACATGCTTTTTAAAATGCAGATGTGACAGCATAGAAAAACTGAAGGCCCAGATTCCTAAAATGGAACAAGAATTAAAAGAGCCAGGAAGATTTAAGGATTTTTATCAGTTTACTTTCAACTTTGCAAAGAATCCAGGACAGAAAGGTTTAGGTATGTATTCTTAATCATAAACATTTGTTTGTAAGTATGGGAAAGTAAGTGAAAATATTATTGTGATCCAGTGAGTCTGAAAGATAGACGCCCTTGGGATAAAATACATCTCTCTGTTGTGAAAGATAGATGTCAATTTAAGGAGTTCAAAGTGACAGAAATATCTGCATCATTAGTATAGCCTATGAAATTTTATGAGAGAGGGTTTCTTCTTTCACTAACAGTGTGTGCAGTTCTCAGTAAGCACAATGGATTATGGTCTTACATTAAAGGCATAATTATACCACTTAGAATTTGCAGCACTGAACAGATTAATTGAATTTTCAGTTTTAGGATAAATTTAAGCTGTAAAACTGATTTCCATGTAAGTACACTTGTACAGTCTGTTGTAACACCGAAAATGCTTGCAAATGTCTTGGCAAAATAGAATTGGAATAGTACAAATAGATTTCTATATCCTGGGCTTGATGCCTGTTGTGGTTGTGCTGTTGGTAATAGGTGCCTACCTACAGCCTTTTTTTTTGGTTTGTTTGGGGTTTTTTTTTCCTCAGTTCAGAGCTCTTCTGCTGATTTGTGCTTTTGATCAGTATAACAGGTGAAGTGGAATAATCACTTATTAAAAATAATTTTTTTTTAAAACAAAAACCAACACCAAAACCATGACAAAACACCACAGTTCAGATTCAACTAAATGAACAAACTGTAGATTTGTCTATTCAAAACAGCAAAAATGAGGGAACAAAAATTTCTTTCAAGCAGTGATGTTAACCAATCAGAATGCATATTAATTTATATACAGTGTAGTTGAGATATTAACCATAACTAGTATTTCATGGCTCTGTAACTGTTAACTTCTCAAGTTAACTGTTCTACTTTTGAGAAGAAATAAAATACTGAAAGGCTGGTAGGTTCTTGGCAGCTTGTGAATTTATTTTTCTCAGAAGTGAAAATGCCTTAAACTGACTGCCACTGACCAGCTTTGCGTTCATGCACTGTGAAAAGATGAGCATTCTGCTTTGGTTTTGTTTTCTTTTATATGTGGACCAACTTCTGGCTTAAAATGAATATGAATGACGTAAAAATAAGTAAATAAGCAAAAGCTCCATGTCTTAGTTTCGACTCTGTCATTCTTTAACATCTTTCTGTATCCTGTTTTTTTGTTTTCCAGTTGGATTGTGAGTTTCATTGTCTTTGAAAGAGCTAAAAGAGCACTGCTAAACTGTTTAAAAATACCTGTGGATGCATGTAGTCAGATCTGAATCCTGCAAATAAATGAATGGGCTGATTCTTATTTCTTGTAGAAAGTCATATATTTTTTTTTTTTTAGGCTGCTACAACAAGGCAAATGTGGACAGTAATTGAATTGTGAGAGGGTAGAAGTTAGGTTATGGAGAGTGTCAGTGTGGAATCAGTTCTGCAGTGTGAAGAGTTGCAGGGTTTTATTGTGGTGTTTGGTTTTTTGGTTTTTTTTATGGTTAGCATTGTAACATTTGTATGTTGTTTTTAATCTTTAAACAGCTTCACACAGCAAGGAGTATTTTGCAGAATCCCTGTAAGGTGGTAAAAATGAAATGACAGATCACAATGATGTAATAATTACATGATCATTTTTAATTACATTTTCTCAAAGCTTCAGAATAAGAGGACTGTTTGATGTAGTACTTGCCTCTTATTTTCTTCTCCACATTTCTAAGGTATAAGGAAGAGTTGCATTCTTTTTCTGACCCCTTCCCCCCTCCTCCCCCCAGTCCTATATGGAAATGAGTCTTTTCAGTATCCCAGATGGAACAGACTTCAGTAAAAATTATTTACCAGGAAAGCTAAGTCCCTTGCTTTATTTCGCATTCATCTTAAAGCTTCTTTATGCAGGTTAAGCTCTAACAGTGACAAAGTATAGTTTTCTCAGATTCATATAGTATATACATAGTGTAAGATATTTTTTTTTTTTTTTTAAGTCTGGGTCTGGAAGTGGTGTAGAACTAAGCTTAAAATCTGGATGCTTACCAACCCTTTTGGTGCCAATAAATACACAGTTCTAGGCATGAATTTACGATAGGGCAGAATAATTCTGGAAACCCTGAAGCAAAAGAATATTGGGAGAAGTACAGTGCTGAAAAGTAAGTGCTCCTAGTTAGGTAATTATTTTTGGAGTGTCTAAATAACTGCTTGTAGGAACTTGCAAATTGATTTTAATGTATATTGGTCTCTAATCTTCCAAACATTGTGTAGTAGTTCAGGCACAGTTCTGGAAGCACACTTCCTCTGCCTAATTCCTTACTACCGTGTAAGTACTGTGGATGTCTTAAAAGTTCTTGTGATATTTGCATATCATTTGAGAATACCTTTTAGCTGATGTTCATCTCAAACATTATTTGCTTCTCTTGCATCTCTCTGGATAAAACTCAAAATGGAGCATATATTTTGAGACACTCATACTTGATCCGTGAGGACTTTCCTGAGCATTCTTTTACTTTCTTATGAAAACCTAAAATTATATCTTTATTTTTGAATTTTATGATCTCATAAAGTTTCTTTTGAAACATGTAGTTTGTCCTAGGGCATTATGTCTTCATGCTTTACATGTTTGGACTCACATAATGAGTTTGAGGTTGCAGCATCCTGCGATGTGTTTTTTAAAGGCCTTTGCTTACCCACAAGAATAATCTCAAAATTGTATAAGCATGTTGAAATGCACAGTTTGTTTATCGTGTTTGTTTATGAACTACTATAAATATACAGCGATTTGATGACCTTGCATTTTTTGGTATGCCTGCTATTAATGCATCACCAGTAAATAAAACTTTGTTTTCTAATCTGTTTCCTTTAGGGACTGATCAGCTTAATCTGAAGTTTGTATCTATTCATTTTTAGAAAGATAGTAGTTATAGTAGAAAGCTGAATTGCATATTTTTGTATCTGAATCTTCTGTTAAAGACAGATACTTAGCCTTTACACTCTTCAATAAGTTGCCATTTTCACATATAGGTTATTTACTGAGGAGTAGTGACTTCTGTTTAGTCTCTGCTTCTCAAAACTCAAACTTACACCTTTGTCTGAAATTACACCCCTTTGCAGCTGCTGGAAAATCCTCCACAAATTTTATTCTTTACTTCCGTCAGGAAGCATTATTATGTGAATATGCTGTTCGAGAAGAACTTTTAATATCAAAGATACTAAACAATTCATAAACTCCCCCCATCACCATTTATTTTTCCCTCCAGCAATGCAGAGTTCATGCTTTGCTTTGTTTGCTATTGATTTCACCTCTTAAGATCCACCTCCCTGTTTTTTTTTAAATAGTTTGGGCATCTGGGGGAAGGGAGTGGTTTTCTTGGGTTGTGTCAGGTTTTTTTCTTTTTCTTTTTTTCCTGAGGTGCAGTTGATCATGTGCCTCTTCTCTCTGCTCTCACAAGAGGATTGTTTATGGAAGAAGAGATTTGCTAGACTGCAAAATACATAAGAGCTTTTGTTAGAAAAGAGGTCACTTAACTAGGTAGCCTTTTGGGGTTACTGTTTGTACTTGATGATGGACACTGAATTCAGTAAGATCACAGTTAGTATCATTTTGTTGTACAGTACAGAGGTCATTGTTAATTTCTGGTAATGGAGATCGCACTAGGTAGAGATTCAGAGCTCAGATACATAACTTTCTTTTATCAGCTAACACGTCACTGTATGCCACTAATGAACAGTAAATGCATGTCAGTTTAGCCTTTGGCAGATACCAGGGAGGTGAGGTTTTTGTTTTGGTTTGGTTTGGGTTTTTTCCCCCTATGTGCTAGACTAACCAGTCTCTTTT
>WAAD01017082.1:2077-16241 GCA_013389945.1 Fregata magnificens | reverse complement strand
GCATTTGTATCCATATGTAAACACACATACTGAATGTGCTTACATTTTATGAATTAAATAGCTTAGGTGTAGCCACAATAAAGTCTGAGGAGAGATAGGGGTGAAAATACTTAAGTGAGACAGACAGATTAGATAGCTCCCCCCACACAAAACCTCTGCTGAAATTAGGTACTCTACTCTGACCCATCCTCCTGCGGACTTCATGACTCAGCATTGTTGATGATTTTTGTGACTCATTAGAAAAGTCCAAAGAGTTTACTGCTCAGAGCCTCCATTTCTTGTTTGGCTGACCTTTGAGCTTGCCTAAAACCCCACTTATTTCAGAGATCTCTGCAGGAAGAAAAGCATACCTACATAAATTTGGTTACACAACAGGGATTTATACACCTTTGGAGCCTGAGAATTCAGTACTAGCATTATTTTCCCTTCTAAGGCTTCTGCCACATTTATTTTCCTACCTGAATTAACTGACTCTTGTTTTCTAGTTTTCTAGTGCTCTATGTGGTTTCTTGTACATCTATTCTTGCTTGCATAACATTGACTTTCAAAATTTTTACACACGTTTAATTTTGAAGGACTAAACTCTCACAGATGCACATTACTAAAAAGCAAAAGGAGAAAATCCTTTCTTCATTCATCTAACTGCAGCTATGGAATTCCTCACTAGTATAAAATGACACTTACAGAAGTACTAAATGACCAAAACCCTCAAAAATAAAAAATAATTTCTCCTGGTTCCAGGTGATTTATACTTCTTTTCTTTGGGGCATGCCAGCTGGAAACAGATAGCTCTGTATGTTCCATCTGCTGGAGTTTTTAACTCATCCATAAATGAGCTGATCTCAGTCATAGCTGAGGGTAACATGATGGAGGCTGCTAGACAAAGTGATTGGCTTGCTTTGATCTGGTAATGAATATTGGTTGTCTATTGCAGTGAGAATCAGGACTTAAAAGCGCTGCAGAAAATTGCTTTTCCTCACAAGAGCATCTGTATTCTGAGTTAGCTTCTCAGCTTGACCACTTCCTTGGGCTTGTTTTTTTAGTAGTAGTTCAAACTAGCAAAATATATAAACCTCAGCTTACGCTCAGCTTACACTTTGGCTCTTTTCCAAAACCACTTTTGTAATTCTTGTACTCCCATGAGTGCTACTACCCTTCATTGGGTTCAACATGGGGTTAACAAGCCTCTTGCATCACAACACTTATCAGTGTTCACACTTGCTTAGGCAGTGGGGCTGTAAGAGTCCTGCTGTGACATGGGGTTCAGTGCAGGTGTAAGCTGGGAATCTTTTCTAGCTGCAGGTACTAAGGAACCTTTGCAAATCGGGTCCCAGCAGTTCTCCCAAAATGCGCAAGCTCTGGATATTGTTACTGAGAGAGAAATTCACAAATTGTATTTTGCAAAATCTCATTTTATACATATACAGTTGCTTGTGGTTTTTGTTTGTTTTCACCCGATGTTTGCCAAAATTACGTTCAAAATACATGGTTCAAAACCTCTTTTCTCTTTCCTCCTCTCCAGTACCTATCACTGCAACAAAGTGAGAAAACACTTTACAAAACAGGGAAAAAGTACATAATGGAAACTTTTTTATGATAACAGCTTCGACCAGTTCTAGCACTGGCCGCTATTACTGATGCTTTCTACCAGTAGATTTGCTTGGTTTAAATGAGTGCTTAGCAGTTTAACTTTCTCACCCAAACAGCATTATATAAGCACAAAACTATCTCAGGGTTTTCCTATCAGTATTGGTACATTCTGACTCTGTCGCATGGGCCAAATGCTAACTCCTGCTGGACCTGAGTTTTTTTTCCCCAGAGGTAGTTGTGAAAAAGAAACAGAGGAAATAAAACCCAGTGTAAGCTAATTGACTAATTAGCTGAAACTCAGTATCCTTTCTTTGTGATGTACATTTTCAGTCAGGGCTGGAAGTATTGAATTGCTCAGGTAAAGTATCCTGTGTGTACTCCTAACAAAAACAAGGGAAGTTAATTGTATAAGTTTTTTCTTACCTCACATTTGTAATGAGCTAAGAGCTGCCACGTAGCTTAGCTGAAGCTCATCCGTGATATTTATGAGTCTCCCTGTATTTCTTAAAAAAGTGAAGGTTAAATACTAATTAATGGCAGGTGATGTAGAGGCATGTTTGTGCGTCAATATAATGTTTTTTTTGCTTAGGCTTGTTTGCAGGAAACCACTTAGATCTGGCACTCTGCCTGATTTATACTAAAACTTTCATGTTTCATAAAGCATCTTTGAAAACATTTGAAAAGCTGTTGGAAAAACAGTCTCATCCGTTTAAGATAATAATCCTGTTTTTGAAAAACTAAACATCTAACAGCATTGCTCATATATTTACTGTATCTTACTTCTCTTGCCTATCATTAAGTTCCCAGACAACAGCTCTTTCACTGACTCTTCTTTCCCTTGCCAGTACTGTCTAGAGCTTTTCAGAGGGCTTTCAGTTTGTTCATTTGCTGTTCCTGGGAATGGATGAGCAAGCTTTTGTATGGATCAGGGCATACTGATATGCAAAATCAGTCTCAATTTTCAGAGATACTTTGTTGTATGTCATAGAATGGCAGGCTTCCGCCTCCAGCTTGTGTTTTGGTAGGTAGGTAAAGTATACAGATTAATCAGGGCTGACATAAAGCTGAGCTGGAAACTTGAGCTAGGTGTTTAGTGTTATTCTTTAATTTGGAAGTAATATGGAGTCCTGAACATTGTCTCTTAGGCCTTGGTGTGGATTTGTGCTGGTTTTGTTTAACTCCACTAGCTTTTAGACTTCAAGTAAAAGTTTGATCTGACAAGGTTCTTCAGCTGAGATGAGGTCTAGCAGAAGGAATCCTTATGGCACCAGCAGGTGGAATTAAGAAGGCAGAAGTCTTTCTGGTTTTTATAAGAGCTCATCTCTCTCACTTGGTTCTCACAAAGGTGTGGCAAATGTTCCCCAATAACGTGGCTTCACCAAGGGCAAGTCTTGCCTCACTAACCTAGTGGCTTCTATGTTGGAGTGAGTACATTGGTGGACAAGGGAAGAGCTACTTATGTCGTCTATCTGGACTTCTGTAAGACCTTTGACACAGTCTCCTAACATTGCAAATCCTGTCATACTGGGCATGTATGTGTGCCCCCTTTATACTTTGTATATAACCGCCAGATGACCTTATTTTCCTGTCACCAAGTACAGAATTTTTTATTTGAAATAAACTGTTAGTTTCAATCACAAGAAAAGAATTTTACACTTTTAAGATACTAGCAAAATTAACAAAGCTCCAATATTTGTCTTTTTTCATACATGTTTTACAGTAACCCACTGTAAGAGGTTTGTTTCTTACAGACCTTGTTTCTTAGGGAAAGTCCCTGTGTGATTTGCTAATTCTTGTGCAGGGTCAGCTATCCAGTATTATCGCTTAAAACTTGGGCAACTATTAGCAATGTTTTGTTTTTCTAAATGCCCTGTTAAGTTGCAGTAATGACATCATAGAATTTGACAGCACACCTAATAGAAAAGGTCAACTTCTTCACCGAGAGATGTTTTATATCCCCCTTTGAGTGTCAACAAGGCTTCATGGGATGTACGTAAGAGCAAAATTTGACCTCCCTTCCAAATCCACTTTCTGAAGAATTCATGCGAGCACCGCCCAATTTTTGAGATCCAGATAAACCCACTTTTAAACACAGACAGACAAGAAGACATTAGGACTCTTGCAGAGACACGCAAGTGTGGCATTATGGAGACACAGCAGAAGTTAGAAAGGAACTTTCAGTTACACCAGCAGGCTTTGGATTAGGCCTGAAATAGAAAGAAATGGGTGAAAATGTCGTCATGAAGAAATCTGCACATAAATCAAGCTGTTTAGGAGAAACAAATAGTGTGGGCGCAGGGTTCTTACCAGTACAATGCAACATAAGCAGTGACCATCACAGTCCATCAATGAATACTGAAATCCATTACTCGCCCTAAGCGATGCCAAGCAGCATGCCAATCCTCCAGCAAGAAATCAGCCTACTGTCATTTCCCAGCACATACTACTGCCTTGCCTGCATGCTGGAGTTCCTCCCCATCTGTAAATGGAGCCTGTTTGCACTTTCGATTGCTTCTCTGTAACTGCACTCCTTGGATTGTATATTCCTTTTTCTGGGCTTAGGGCTCAATATAGTGCAAGTATAATAAAAAAGTGTTATTTTCTTATATGCAATGCAAACACATGAAAAGTTCAAGTAACTTAAAAGAGCCACAGGTCCCAAATTTTGCCTTCAGGAGGAGCTCTTTCTTCAGTATTAGGAGAGCTGTATCTTAACGGCTTCGGTTCTGCAGTTTCTTTGCTAAGCTTCCATGCACGTCTTTGCAGCAGTGTCCTCTGACTGGTGACAAGCACACAGGGTGGGAAACAGCACGTGGGGCAAAGCAGGGTAACAGTAAGCATGTAATAGTTGCATTGCTTAGTGATAAACCCGTCCGTAATAAACCCGCTGTGTGTGTTTTTCTTATATGGTGGCTGCTTGCATGAATGCTAACAGAGGCTCTCATCCTCCAGATCCAGGCAGATATAAATGAAGAAGGAAAAGAGAAAGGAAGATTATTTTCTGAGAAACAAGCATATCTCTGATGGGCACTGTACAAATAAGCCTACTTATACTGGCACCATTTACACCATGCTGCTAGCATCAAGCTCTGCTATGCTAGTAAAGCAGTTGCTTTTAGCATACAGTCCCCAAATCCCTGGCATCCACAAAATCCAAAGAAGAAAGCACGCTGTTGTCAGGAAGCTTAAATTCATCATACAGGTGGCAATAAACCAGAGAGGGCTGAAACCCCTCCTGTCTATGATAATTCCAATTGTGTCAAGCAGAAACAGGACACAATCCTTGTAGATTATCCTGACCTGAGCCAGCCCTCTGTAGAAGAGCTGGCAGAAAGAATGGAGGGCATGGAAAATGAGGAGCATCTGTGCGATGAAACCCTGCTACCTGATCTCACCGTGGGAAGGGGCGGTCATGATTTAATGCAGAAAAAGGACGAGGTAACTGGCATCAGTGAAGAGGAGAGGGACCTTCATCACAGCCAAAGCACTGAGGAGTGCTGCTGTTGTTACGAGGAAGTCGATCCTGCTGTCATAGCAGAGAATGCTGGATTTCACTCTGAGAGCTGCAGCTAAGCGGAAGAGTCAACCCAGGAGGACCTGTCTGTGGAGTCAGAAAATGAAAATGCAGCACTGAAAAAGCAAAAAGCCAGTGATTCTGATGAAACAGGCACACTGAGAAAGCGCAACATGAAAGAACTTGAGTAATAGGGACAACAGTGGATGTTATCTAGATGGTGAAGGTAGAGGTCATAAACTGTCATCTGTGTGTTTTTTGTTCCCAATGAAGACTTCTCTGTGTTCATCTCCTCGTACCAGTTTCATTCCCATGGTAATAATCAGTCACATCATCTACCTGAACTGAAAGCCAATACCCTCTTTCATGCAGTCTTGTCATGGCTTACCATGACGTTGCCAACAGCGCTTTGTCCTTGCTTTTTGGAGATTGGTATCTTGGAGCAGATTATTTGGTTCAGATATTTGTGATTCTTTCCTGTCTGATTCTGAGCAGAGAGTCCTCATTTTTGCCCTTTGTCATCCCAGAGTTAACCAAATGTCTCTTCTGACTTTCTCAAAAACATCTGTTTGTGTGCTACCAGTTGTGAAAATTAATCAAATCCATATATATTTATGAGACTACCAGGAAGCTGGAGGAAAACGTATGCCTTCTTTCTCTTACCTGAATGCTAACTGATAGCAGAACAGACCATAGTCACAGACGTGACTCTTTCTCAACGGTGTCAATGCTGCTGTATGCCCAAGAAACTGTTGTCACTACAATCCACAAAATTGATATGCTACCCCAGCCCACAGCCCATTTCCCAGCTTATTCCATGCTGCAGGACCAGCAGCCTAATCTATGTTGTGTTCCAAGAAGAGCATGAGCAGGACTGAAGCATTATGAGTTGTTCTTTGTCTTTGCCATAGCCGTGGTGAAACATCTTGGTGAAACTCCCAGATGAGTGCAGGAATCGGACCATACTTTGTGTTAGAGAAGAACACTAAAAATATCCCCAGGGATTAAAAAAAAAAAAAAGGGCAGTGAGAAGGTTTGTCCTTAAAACTAGAAAATAGAGTGAGGGTGAACCCCAGACTGAAAAGAAACCCTGTCGCCTCCAGGCCCCAGGGACCTCCATCAGTGGCCTCTGACAGACTCTTTGTGTCACGCTGGCACAGCATCCCAAAGGATGCCAGGTCCTCTCCTTCCCTCTCCCTCGGGGCTCCATGCAGAGGAGATGGCACCTCCCCACACTCCAGGGACAGGGCCAGGGGACAGGGAAGAAGGGCCCACGCAGCACTTGGCAATCAGCAATTCTTTAATGGAGCGCTGGGAGACCTTGCGCAGGCCAGCTGCGCCTCCCTTTCCTGCCGGTGGGATGGCTGGATGCTTCGCCCCCTCTCAGCCACTGTCAGGCACGGGGGGCTGTGCCACTTGCGGGGAACCGGGTCGGTAGGGGGTCACTGAGGGCCCCGGACACTCCTGGAACACCATTGTCACCATCTCATCCAGGGGAGCCCAGGCATGGGATGAGGAGGGGCCTGGAGCCCAGGCACACAAGAAGAGGTGGAGGGCAGTCCCTGTGCCTGAAGGACGCAGGGGAGCAATCCCCAGGAAAGGGGCCCTCAGTCTCCCCAACCCTCCTCCTTCTCCCGCAGGAGGCCATCTTTCAGGCCACAGGCCCCCCAACTCCCAGAACAGCCATATTTGGCCACATGCATCCCCATCACAGTGGCCTCCTGACGTCACAAGCCACCTCGCTGCCGTTTGTTCCGGGCTCTATAAATATAGGGACCCCAGCAGCTGGCCCAGAATTCACTGAGCTTCCAGGCCCTCAGGTTCCAAGGATGCCTGGAAACAAGAGGTCCAAGAGCAAAGTGTGCAGCTGCCTGTCTTTGCGTGGGGGGAGAGAAGACGCGTGGCTGCAGGAACTGCAGAGGAAGAGAAGGCGGCTTCAGATGGTGTGGAGCCCATGGAGGTGGATCCACCTGAAGATCAGGAAGAACCAATGGAAGTGGATTCACCTCCAGCATGGCTCCCCTGGCACCACCACACCATGCCAGGGCTCCCCTCCATGACGCCATGGCAGCAGCATCGCAGGAACGCCCAGTGTCGCAGGAGCACCCAGAGTCATAGGACTGCCTGGCCCAGCCGCTGCACCTGTCTTTAGCTGGGAGGCCCAGCCTCTGCGCCTGGCCATCCTGCAGGCTCACCCGTTCCATCTCCTGTCATCAACAATTATTGTGTTGATTGCCATGGGTGGCATCCCCCATCCCCTATCTCCTCCCCCTATTTAAAAAAAAAAAAACCAAACCCAAAACCCCAAGAAAAAAACAGTAAAGATGCTTTCTTCCTCCCTTGTTTGGTACTTTGGTGACTGCATCTGGACTCCTCTGTCGCCTCCCAGTCTCCCCAGTCCAGGAAAGACACTGATGCGTGGGCTGTGGGCCCAGCCCAGGGTCTTTGAGATTGTGAGGGGCTGGGACAGACAAGAGCAGGCTGAGGGAACTGCCTCTGGTCATGAGGGTGGTGAGACACTGGAGCAGGTTGCCCCAAGTAGGTGCGCATGCCCCATCCCTGGAAGTGTTCAAGGTCAGGTTGGCTGGGGCTTTGAGCAACCTGGTCTAGTGAAAGACAGCTGTCAGGCTGTGCCTGGGAAGATCATGGAACAGATCCTCCTAGAAGCTATGGCACATGGAGGACAGGGAGGTGATTCGAGATAGCCGACATGGCTTCACCAACGGCAAGTCTTGCCTGACCAACCTAGTGGCCTTGTATGGTGGAGTGACTGCATCACTGGACAAGGGAAGAACCACTGGTGTCATCTATCTCGACTTCTGTAAGGCCTTTGGCATGGTCCCCCACAACATCCCTCTCTCTAAATTGGAGAGATATGGATTTGATGGATGGACTGTTTGCTGCATGAGGAATTGGCTGGATGGTCACATCCAGAGAGTAGTGGTCAGCTCTCAACAGCTCAGTGTCCAGATGGAGATCAGTGATGAGTGGTGTCGCTCAGGGGTCCGTGTTGGGACCAGTGCTGTTTAATACTTTCATCAATGACATAGACAGTGGGATCGAGTGCACCCTCAGCAAGTTTGCAGATGACTCCAAGCTGAGTGGTGTTGCTGACACACCTGAGGGACAGGATGCCATCCAGAGGGACCTGGACAAGCTCGAGAAGTGGGCCCACGTGAACCTCATGAAGTTCAACGAGGCCAAGTGCATGGTCCTGCACCTGGGTCAGGGCAACCCCCTGTATCAAGGCAGGCTGGGGGATGAAGGGATTGAGAGCAGCCCTGTGGAGAAAGACTTGGGGGTATTGGTGGATGAAAAGCTGGACATTCACCAGCAATGTGCACCGGCAGCCCAGAAAGCCAACCACATCCTGGGCTGCACAAAAAGAAGGGTGGCCAGCAGGTCGGGGGAGATGATTCTGCCCCTCTACTCCGCTCTGGTGAGACTCCACTGCATCCAGCTCTGAAGTCCTCAGCACAGGAAAGCCACGGACCTGTTGGAGCAGGTCCAGAGGAGGGCCACAAAAACAATCAGAGGGGTGGAACACCTCTCCTATGAGGACATGCTGAGAGAGTTGGGGTTGTTCAGCCTGGAGAAGAGAAGGCTCCGGGGAGACCTTATTGCGGCCCTTCAATACTTAAAGGGGGCTTATAAGAAAGATGGGTCAGACTTTTCAGTAGGCCTGTAGCAATGGGACAGGGCGTAATGGTTTTAAACTGAAAGAGGGTAGATTCAGACTAGCTACAAGGAAGAAATATTTTACGGTGAGGGTGGTGAATCACTGGACCAGGTTGCCCAGAGAGGTGGTAGATGCCCCATCCCTGGAGAAATTCAAGGTCAGGTTGGATGGGGCTCTGAGCAACCAGCTCTAGTTGAAGATGTCCCTGCTCATTGCAGGGGGTGTGGACTAGATGACCTTTAAAGGTCCCTTCCAACCCTAACCATCTATGATTCACACTTTTTCTGTAATCTTGCTGAAGAAGGAAACAACTTCCTGTAGCAGCTGAACTCTCCAAAGGCAAGATAGCTACTTCCAAAAGGCAGAGCTCGTGATATAGCCTATTTGTGAACTTCAGGGTCTCTGAACAGTGATATCTTTGAAAGCAGAAACTGTCTTATTAGTTTTACTAGTCCCTACACTGCTGTCCTTAGTTACAGTCAAGTGGTCGAGATACCAGCTACAAGCACTGCCTCTAGCCCTCAGGACTTTATACCCTTTCCTCCCACCTATTTATGCATCCATTTTTTGTAAGTATGCATCTTCTATGTATATCTTGAATTTTCAAAGGACCCCCTTTCTGAGAGGGGTGGGTGACAGCCTTGATCTGACTGAAGGCAGTGCAGAGCTGGATGCTTATGAAGCTGAAGCCCTATGCCACTGCAGACCTTGTCACATGATGTTCAACTAGAGCCATGCAAGTTCTTCATGTGATGACATCATCATGTGCACATGATGGAATCATTACCTGGTCAGTCTATTGTCTGCCAATCTTCATCTATACTTAGTAATGCTGCAGTCTGCCATGTCTAGCTGAGATAAAATTCATTTAATATCCTTTCATTTCCAACCAGAGTCCCTGATTAACTAACATTTATGAAATAAGGGAAAGAAATGAAATCTAAAAGAAAAGAAAAAAATAATCCCTAACAAATAAGTAAAACGAGACAGCAATGCTGATTTTGAAGTCTTCTGGTAGCCTGACCATTGCTCTGAAGAACTCTGAAGGCAGAACAAGACCCCTTTGGAAAGTATTTCTGGTGGTTGTCAACAGGCAGTTTCCCTAGCCTTTGGTGAGGTAGGAAAGAACATACATCTTCTAGATTCCTGGAAGTAGGACTGAGCCTTTCTCCTACTGAGAAATTTTCAGTTCAGCTGTTAATGGAAAGACAGGGATTTTCCAGTTTTGTGATAGCACAAATTGATTTATAAACGTGATCTTCTTCCCATCTGTGACGTTTCCTTTACGTCCACACACGTATGTCTAACAGCCACATACCAATTTATAGAGCAGGTAGATAGTTGTTTTATCCTGTTGCTATTTTTAATATGATTCAATAAGTAGGCATAACGGGAGAAACTACGTGGGTGATACTCATTCCTGCATTTTGCCATGTCTGACGAACAACAGCCTGCATGCTGAGAAGAGAGCCCTAGCAGGGCTATTGTAGTAAAGTGAAATGCTCCCTCTGTCTTGATGATCTTTTGCAAGTACTTCTATTTCCTGCCCTGGGTGAATTTCTTGAACTTAGCAGTTTACCTCACCAAATGAATTGCTGTTTCTCCTTAGCCACAAACAGCCACTTCTGAGTTTCCCAGCAATGCAGGAACGGCCAGACTTCAGGGCATTGGGCTTGTCTGTTACCTCCAGACCTGCCTCCAGATCTGTTTTGCTGCATGGTGCCAGTGATTTAGCTGGCTGTGAAAAAACTGTGGGTCTGATTAAGATTCAGTCTACTTGCTGTTTGCTTCTACTGATTTCTGTGGTTTGTCATGCAGTCTCTCTCTTTCTCTCTTCCTGCTGTATCTCTTTTGCCCTAGAGGAGCCTGTACTGCCAGACAACTGCTCACGCGTTCTCCTTTTTTGCCCATCTCTGTGATAATACAACCAATGTTGTCACATAAGAGTCACATAAGAGTCACATAAGCCTCTGTTTGCAGGAAAATCTGTGTCAGAATATAGCAGAATTTTAAGAAAGTATTTTGGATTTCTGCTAGAAAAAGGCTAAGATTCTTTCAAAGATCAATGGCTATAGAAATTTCTGTACTTATCTATGCCACCAACTGTCTACCAGACAAGTGTTGAGAGGAGTGAGAGGAAAGACCAGAAGTTATAAAGGTAGGCTTCATAAACACTGAGACATTGCTTCCCCTGTCTTCAGCAACTTGAAACAATTTGTGGTTATGTCAATTCTGTCAAGTCAATAGTATGACAAATGATTCCAGTATGGAAGGATAGCATGAAATCTCCTTATAACAGTCTTTTGCATGTAAGAATTTTTCATGTTTAGGGTAAGCTCTCAAAATCTTTCATTAGGTAAGACTGAAATTAAATCTTTATATTATTGTTTGATTGATTGATTTATTGGAGGCCTGGGAAAAGGAAATAAAGCAAAATCCGAGAGCAGGGATGCTGTGAAATAGACAGACTAAAGGTGACTACATTGTCTGGCCAGAATTTTCAAAAGTGATTCATAACATTAAACTTCAGTACTTTTGGGTTCCAGGTTAAGTCACCAGAATGAAATTTGGTATCTAGCAAGTTGTGGATATCCACCGACCATCAAATGGGAATTACCTCCATTCCATAAAACTAATACTTAATTGCCATTAAATTCAAAGGTAGGCTGATAATGTATTTTCAGTGTTACTGCCATCCTTCTGATGTGCACACAGCTTAAGAACATTCACTAAGTGAGTGTTGTTAATGTTACTTATGGGTTTGTGGTAAGGTTTTACCCTTGTGGTAGTTAAGCTGTCATCAAAGCACTTTAGATGGAGATGTGGTTATTGTCCCTTCAGAGGTTAAAAAAGATAGGTCAAATTAGGGTGCTAAGTTAATTATTAGTCAGCATGAATGAACAGATCCACTCATGGAGCTAAAAGGCTTATTCAAGTACAAAATCAGGAAAGAATCTGAGCACTTCTGTGTTTGAGCCTTTTAGCTGTAGTGACCTAGGAGGAATTAAATCCTCCTTGTATTTCTGTCTCTAAAAGGATTACCATATGGCATTTTAAGGACATAAAAAATGAGCTATAACTCTCTGAATATGGTTTGAAAACTTCACGAGAGTGAAGTGCAAGTTGAAACTCGGCTTTGCCCATTTGTTGACTCATGCAGCGTAATACACACATTGCGTTATGCAATAGTGGCACCCAGTGGAGGTTGGAATTACAGCAAAGTTTCTGTTGCTGCTGGGTAAGGCTTGCCCAAATCTACCCCGAGTTTAGGACTGCAGACACTGATTTGGGAAGGTAGGTCTATCAGGACCAAAGCTATGCACAACTTAAATGTTCTCCTAAATCAAGAACCTGTCAACCCGGCTTTTAATTTGAAAGGTTTAGGCTATCTGAGCATTTATCTATCTATTCACAACAAACTGGATAGTGTGAGGGCCTTTTTCCTGCAGGATAGACCCTCTGCTTTAGCTGCATTAGTTCAAAAACCTGAAGCAACATCTAATGCAAGAGCATCCTGGGGAGTGGAGGAAAAATGCCCTCTACTACTACTGCCCTGAAAGTACTGCTTGAATAGCAACAGTATCAGCCTCGAAAGCTTGGAGAGAAAGTGAAGAGCAGCATGTGTGCATGGGGGCAAGGGAGAACAGAAGGAAAGCATAGCTCCCAATTCAGTCGCAGTCTGGGCTTAGATGCAATAGTCTGAATAGGCTGTAAGGTGAGCGAGAGAGGAGTGAGAACCGGAGGAGTGCTAGTCGTGTGTCATGTAGGTGGGAAGGAAGTCTCTAGGGAGCATATTTTAATGTTTTAAATTCAGGCAATGCTAACAGTAGCACCACCAAAAATAAACGGACATTACCAATAAGCTGTAAGCAGATCAAATGCCCCATACTGTGGAGTCCTTGATATGTTACAATGTGCACGGAATATCAGATTTCTCTAAAGAATATATCATTCACTATGAGGCTGGTCAACACACTGCTCCATGGGGAATGAGGCTATATGTGTCATCTTCTGTTTATTTTTTTTCTCAGGAGTCATGTATTGCAAATAGTTGTGGTGAACAGGGATTTGGGAGTAACTGACTTGTAGTGCCAAAGAGAATTGAATGAATTAGAACAATGTTTCTGTGTACCTAGTGCTGTTGAGCTCAGATTTCAGTTCCAGGTTGCATGCCTACTCAGTGTCTGATATTATCAGAAAAATGTGATTAATGAGTATGATGATCTGAGTTCCTAGAAAAATTTCATCTTTAACTGGTTTAGCACCCTCCACTCCTTTTTTTTTTTTTGCATTTATTTTAACATTTCATTGTAAGCACTGGATGCTTTGGCATTTTGTCCATGCTGGAATTATTTTATATCTGCAAGGAGAGGCTGGATGCAGGAAAGCATGTTCAAGTAACTGTTGTTTTGCAGTCAAGAAAGAGTTTAAGAAAGGGTGAATGACAAATTGGACCAATTTATTTACACATTTTGGAATTGATTTCATAAGTGCAAAAGTCACTAGGCAGAAGAGGCTGCTTATTAAGCGCATGGTCTGTCATTGTTGCAGTACTATATCTTGCAAGTGATCCCATTAAGTCACTGGTACTTTCTGTTGATTAGGTTACTATTCAGTGTAAGATATATTCTGATAATTTCTGGACAAATGACTGCTTATTTTAATGATAATAGGTAGCATCATTACAATGATTACATTACAATCATCCAAGCATTATGTGGTGGTAGGTAAGTAGATTTTTATCTTCGTTTTATAGCAGAGGGTGTGACAGGAAAATCAAATCGCTCAAGAGTAAGAAGCTGCCTCAAATGTGTGACGTGAACTTCATGGCTGACCCAAACATGATGTTGTACTACTGTCTAGGTTGAGGAAGGAATTATAATGAAAGAGAAGGCAAAACAGAGCTGTTAGAATAGGTTTGCAATTTATTTTTGAGCTAGATATTTGATTTGTTCTGAGCAAAGTTATTAAAAGCCATAGGACACCTTTTTTGTTACTCACTAAAGATTGCTCCCATCTCATCCGGTATCCTGGAAGAAGAACTGGGTTACAAGTCACAGGATCTCACCTAGGAAATACTCATGGATGAAGCCGTATGTCTCCTGACTTCCTGCTCCTGTAAGAGGAATTTACTGTATGTGTTTAAAGGCTGTAACGAATTGCTTTTCCCCTTACTCAGAAGAGGATTTTTGAAGAACTGTGCCCCAGGGAACTGGCAGTGTTTGAATTCCCCAGCCCCTGGCACTTCTGTGCTGCTGTGTCAGATTACATTGAGAAGCACACCCTACACCTTTACTGCACTGGCTTTGCCATCTAAGTTGTATTGCAAGCGATATTGATGTTATTCTGAGTAAAAGTTCTGTGTGCTGTTCCCCTTCGGT
>WAAD01017081.1:4526-38472 GCA_013389945.1 Fregata magnificens | reverse complement strand
GAAAAAGTGTAATTATTAATAGTTTCCAAGAGATGGCTCCCAAAGTACGGGGATGATGGCAGTGCTGAGTACAATCCCACAACCAATGATTTCATCATACTGTAAGCCAGTGTTACACAGTACAGCAAAGCGATAACTGTAATCCGTCTCCCAGAGGTGACAAGCAGCACCACAGGGAGTGCATACATCAAGTAAGGTGTTACATAACGCAACTCTGAGAACAAGGACAACAGCTCTGAGAGCAAATGAATCAACATTGTGACCAGCGACTATTAAACTAATATAATAAACGCTTATCACAAATTTGTTTTAACATGCTCTGGTCAGATCTGTCGAGCCCCACGCTGGGTGCCAGAAAGGACTGTTGTGGTTTAAGCCGGTAGGCAGCTAAACACCACGCAGCCGCTGGCTCACTCCCTCACTCCCCACCCCACAGTGGGATGGGGGAGAAAATCAGAAAAAAACAAAAATAAAATTTGGGTTGAGATAAAGACAGTTTAATAGGACAGGAAAGGAAGGGACAATAATAATAATGATAATAGAATATACAAAATATGTGATGCACAATGCAATTGCTCACCACCCACTGACCAGTGCCCAGCCAGTTCCTGAGCAGTGGTCACCGCTCCCTGGCTGACTCCTATCAGTTTATATACTGAGCATGACGTTGTATGGTATGGAATATCCCTTTGGCCAGTTTGGGTCAGCTGTCCTGGCTGTGCCCCCTCCCAGCCTCTTGCTGGCAGGACATGAGAAGCTGAAAAGTCCTTGACTGGTGTAAGCACTACTTAGCAACAACTAAACCATCAGTGTGTTATCAACATTATTCTCATACTAAATCCAAAACACAGCGCTAAATCCAGCTACTAGGAAAAAAAATTAACTCTATCCCAGCCGAAACCAGGACAGTCACTTGAACTACATCATGGCATCAATCCTGTAGCCTGAATCTTTGGAGACCTTATCCCTTCTAACTCGTGTGCTTGGTCCCCGTGAATGTCTTCTCGTTATCTGTCCTTGGGATAGGGATAGAAATACCCCCAAGAAGCAACACTTGTGTTTATGTGGTAGGGAATGAACCCATCTGGGGACTGGACAGGGGAATTGTGTACACATTCCCTTCTTTGGTTTCAACTTGTGCAGACTGTTTCCCCTTTGAAGTCCGTGTCTGTAAGTGGTAGGGTTGAGCTGGGATGTTTACAGGTGCCCCATCCTCTGATCATGCCTCCAGTGCCTCGTGAAGGAGCCTTGTCCTGTAGAAGAGACCTTCTACATTTCTGAGCTCAGTTTCTGTGGCTAGGAGGTGGGATTAACAGCATGATTTTGCTGCAACACAGTCTGGAGGGTTACCTGTCTTCCTTCTACAGCCTCTGGTATCCTGATGTGTGAAAGTCTCACTGGTCATGGAGGAAATTGGGACCTGAGCATGTATATTCCCCCAGGGTTTCTCTGCAGTGCCCATAAGGGGACTGGGACCTTTTTCCCTTGGTCAGTTGCCCATTTTTGTGGCATCTCTGGGAATAATCATTTGCCTGTGTCCCCTCTCTTGTCCAGCACAGGAGCAAAGGCCTGTGTGGGAATGGGTTCCACAGCCATGTTCCTTGCTTCTTCCCCCAAATGCTAGCAACTGCTACCCTTGTGGAGGTCCTCTGCATATTCACATCTACAGAGAAGCATCAGAAACTGTAGGGTTTCCTCTTCACCTTATCAGACCCAGACAGCTCTGTGACACCATGTCCTTGGTGAAGATGGTGGCTGCAGTCCTGGGGCACTCCAACAATTTTGGTGGTGCTCAGGATTGCTGGGACCCATGGGAGCCTGCCATGCTGATGTGCGAAGAAAGACTGTCTGGAAGTCATCTCCTTTCATCAGACAATGCCTGCATTTGATGTTCTCTCCATGGCCCTGAAGAACAATGTTTTGAGGGGGAGGTAACAGTTGCTATCCCAGAGCTAGGGTGCACGTAAAATACTGCTGAGCTACGGAATGGAGAGGTGAATTATAAAGTGGTGGACCTCCAAGTTCAAAAGGTGATGATCAATAATGCAAAGTCCAACTGGCAGACAGTTATTAGTGGAATCCTTCGGGGCTCAATAGTATCTTTATTAACAACCTGGATGATGGGACAGAGTTCACTCTCAGCTAGGTTGTGGACGATACCAAGTTGGAAGGAGCAATCAATATACTGGAGGGCAAGGCTACTATTGAGACTGACCTTGACAGGCCAGGAAATGTATCAAAAGGAACACCACCAAGTTCAATGAAATTTAGAGCAAAGTCCTGATCCTGATGTGGGATAACCTCATGGAACAGAGGAGTCTTGGGGCTGATTGGCTGGAAAGCAGCTTTGCAGAAAGAGACCTGGAGTTCCTGTGAACAAGTGAACATGAGTCAGTAAAGAAAGCATATTCTGGGCTGTCTTAAAAAGAGCGTAGGTAGCAGGTCAAGGAAGGTGATTCTTCCCCTCTGTTCAGCACTTACAAAACCCCTTCTGCAGCACTGGATCTAGTTAGGGACTCCCCAGAACATGGTAGACTTTGGTATACTGGAGCAAGGCCAAAAGAGGTGGAGGCTGGAGCACAAGACATGATGCTGAGACAACTGGGTTTGTTCTGTCTCAAGAAGAGAAGGCTCAGGTGGGATCCTAATATGACATTCAGCTACCTTTTGGTGGGGTATATAAAAGGCAAAGCTAGATTCTTCTTGCAGGTGCACAGAGATAGGATGAGAACCAATGGACACAACACAAGAAATTTCAGTTAGATATTCAGAAAAGATTTTTCACAATGTAGTTAAACACTGGAACAGGGACCCTGAAAAATTCTTGAATATCTTGTAGATTTTCAGAACTGAACTGGACGAGGCCTTGAGCAGCCGCTCCAGTTCGGGCCTCCTTTGAGTGGGAGTTGAACCCAGAGTTCTCTTCCAAACTATATTACTCTGTGATTTATGATCATCTAATAATTCTACAAATGATGATTTTAAAAATACCCTACAGGACTCTGTAGTTAGGTACTTCCATCTTCTACACTTCCAACACCCTTGCAACTCCCACAGAGATTCTGTGCCCATTTTTCTGCAGCACCACTTCCTTTTGCTCCCCTTAAGCACCTCCTTGGTCTTTGCCTCTGTCCTGCATTGTTCTTCTCTGTCTAGAACCAATATTTATCCTGCATGCTTGAGATTTAGTATCTAATATACTTTTCATTCCTCATGACTGAATCAACCAATTTAACAGCTGAAAAAAACCCCAAACCACACAACTGATTCTGTTTTTCACAAGGCCTTTGAGAAGAAAGCAATGGCCATTACTCCACCTAAAAACCTGGAATGAATGCTGAAGGATTATTTGTTGCGTGAGATTTCTTTTTGGACCGACAAGTGAAAGTTCTTAGGCTTTTGCTAACCCAATGCTATCCAAAATCCATCTCTTCTGCTCCAGCCGTGCTAACTTGAAAACATCTGAAGCTTTTTACTTGTGCTGATCATTTTCCCAATGTAGGGGATGTCTGCAGCATGACTTGATAGCCTCACCGAGTCAGCATGACCCGACTATTGAAGGAATTAATTGTATGTAAAATGATGGACTGTCTAGACACTCCTTATCTGAAGTAATCCACTCTCTGTTGTGATTTACCATGTCCTGCTTATCTGACAGGGCTTGGAGAAGAATTAGTCCTATAACCCAAAGGTGTATAAACTCTGTAACTGCCCCATCTGGGCAGAGTTCACATCAGCAGAGTCTGTCACTGCTGCTCTCTGCTCTCCCCTATAGTTGTAGCAATAACCTGCTTCTTTCCTGACCTGATCTCAATTGCATCCTGGTTATTCTGTGACACCAAGCAAAGTGGAAGTTGCAGATCTTGTAGAGACACTGTTCAGTGTTGTGCTAAAATCTGGGGGAAATTTGGATTGTAGAGGCAGCACGTGAAAGTGCCATGGTTTACAGTCAAATGTATAATTGCTCCCATCTCTCTGCTGTAAGGTAGGATCAGCTGTAGGGTCATTCTGTTTTTTTCTTAAGTGCGTTTTCTCTTGGAGTTACGCTAGCCTTAGACCTCTCTGTCCTCCTGCTAATATTGATCTCTTTCCTTTACTGCATTTTTGTCACTTTAACTTTTCTTGTCCTCCATGCTGGGAGCATGAGGAAATATGCACAACTCATAAAGGTCTCCATTTGCAGGCAACAATAACAGACACTGGACTGTGGTGGTAGTCTGTCTCATTTTAGAATTCTGCTATGGGGTGGCAGTCACCTCACCATGGGTGTAGTTGGGTGTATGTCACATAAGTATCACCCCCTTGCCTTGATCACAAGTTGAATAGCTGAGTGTAATGAGACATGGTCAGCAGGACAACATAAATAAGAACTCTGTGTGATGAGCCTTCACAGAGGCCACCAATCAACAAGTGACAGGAGAACAGTACCTAAAACTGCTAGAAAGGTGTACCATGATATCTCTGGGGACTGACTGGACTGACAACTTGTGCTGACATTTGTCTGTAAAACCCCCAGTAATAGAGATATAGGGGGAACACTGGTATGCAGACACTGTAGACACAGAGGACGTGAGGTGGAAAGGTTACGTGGCGGTGCCAAGCTGTCACTAGCCCCCCAAAAGCAAGAGGTAAGAGCAGTTGTCACAACAGCATGGCCCTACCAGAGTTCATAGTTCCTGTATGTCTCAGGCTGATGGATGCTGGACATCTGTGATATGACTACTGCACTCTCAGTGAGCCACAACACCATCAGTAGATGTAACTGCAAGAAGTGACAAATACCTATAAAGTTTGAGTTACATATTGAAACTCCCTAGCTGGTGTTTCCATAGAAGAAACAGAAAACTAATTTACAGTTAGTACAATGTGAATAAAGAAAGCTGTTTTCATAAGGGTTAAGATTACTAGTACCTTATGACCATTGATTAGCTTGCACCATACTAGTTTTTGCCATAATTTTTGTGTATGGAGTATATACACCTGTGAAAACTTAAGCTATTTGCCCACTAATGATGTATAATGCAAGTGAAAGTATAATTGCAGTTATATATCGCATGTATTTGCCAGATGACGGTAAGGCAAAGGGGTAGAATCAATCAAGAGTTGAGTAACGGAGTGTAATGAGCCATGACAGACAGGACAGTGCAAATGAGCTGAGTGTGATGAGCCCTTGTACAGACCATGAATTAACAAGTGGCAGAATAATACCTGAACCTGCTGGAAAGACATATCACAATATCATCTTGGATGGTTCCCACTCTTATATCAGAAATTCCTCATTACCAAACATTCTATGGTGTTGATTTATTATTAGCTCCAGGAAAGTCATCACAATAGAGAAAAACAGGTTACAAATAAACAGATGGGCTATGGCTTGGAGTCCCCCTCTTTCCTCCTGTACCAAATGGTTAATGGTAATTTTGTTTATTTCTTCTTGGTGTGTGGTGAAGGATTTCAACGCAGCCTGTGAATTCCTTCCCTAAGGAAGAGGGAAAGTACTAACAGTCAAAGTAGAGTTTTGATTCCTGCAGAACTGAGATTTGCAGTAATGTCTGTTTGTCCTTTTCTCCTCTCCGTAGCTACAAAATGGGCTGATTGAGATGAGTGAGTCCTAATTTAAGTAAGGATCTGGGATACTCCTTCTCACTAACTTAGAAAATGACTTGGCTTACAAGTTCTTACAAGGGTGTGTTTCCTCCGCTAGCTTTAGATCTCTGCTTTAGGAATCCATGTTAGTCACTTTACTCCTAATAGTGAATAGGGAAAGGCGGATGGTGCCAAAGGATCATTATCCCATCCATAGGTGTAGGCTGGAAGCTGACTGGCTGTGGAGCCACTCTGCAGACACACCTGTGGGCTCCTGGTGAGTGACATGCTGAACACATCCGCAGTGTGCCCCTGTGACAGTGAAGGTTCACTGCATACCGGGCTACGTTCCCAAGAGTGTAGCCAGCCGTTCAAGATAGCTGCTAATTTCTTGTTGCTTGACACTTGTGAGACTGCATCTGGAGAACTATGTACAGTATAGCTCCCCACCGCCCAGCAAAAAAACCAAAGATGTTATGAAAACGTTGTGAGTCCAATGGAGGACAAGCAAGTTGATCGGAGAACTGGGGCACATGACACATGAAGAGAAGCAGAGGGAGAAGACAAAGTTGAGAGGTGGGATCTAGCTGTACTGACCACTGTCTGAAGGGGATTTATAGAGAAGTCAGAGCCAGACCTCTCAGAAGTGCACAATGAAAGGACAAGAGGTGTGGGTCATGGCTTAAACAAGTAAATCTCCACTGGACACAAGGAAATAACTCTTTACAATGAAAATGGTGAAGCATAAGGTGGTGCCCAGGGAAGTTGTGGGATCCCCATGCTTGGAGATATCCACATGTACCTAGAGAATGTCACGAGCAAGCTTGTCCAGCTTTGAAGTTAGCCTTGCAAGGGATTGGACCTCCAGAGGTCCTTTCCAATCTCATTTTCTCTATGGTTTGATTATATTCTTGCTGTTCTTCAAACTTTCACAAATGTTTTCCCAGAAGGTGTTTGGCAGATTTCAATACCTAATTGGTCCCTGAGGTTTGACTCAGTGAGGAAGTACAAGAACATAATATGCTACCACTATTATAAAAAGGAACTGAAAAGAGAGGAAATTTATTTGCCAAAAATCAAATGTCAAACTAAATTAAGGAGAAACATCAGAATCCTTTTTGAAGCATCCTGGATTGTTGTGGATATACTGGTAACTATTTAGACCATTTCTTAGAGTTTGGGTGTGATTTTTCAGAGACAGGGAAAGATTAAAGGGACAATGGCTTGGAAAACTGAACTTTTAGTCTTCAAACTAAAGTAAAAGCTTTTAGTTGTTACTGAGGGAGTTTCTTGTTTTAAGGGACCACTCCTAGCTTCCAGATAATATCTGTCCATCTGTGGTATTTAAAAATATATTCTATATTTTATATGTTTTGTGAGAGGGGAGTTGTTTTGTTTTGGTGTATTTTGAGAAACGACCATGAGATGATGCTAATAAAACGCTGTGTTTTGCTGGAAAAAAGGCACTAAAGGGGAAAGATTTGATGGGAATAGTGTGATAAAAAGGGTTGTAGCATCCTAGCTCATATCTACCCTTTTGTTGAGCATTTTGTAAGGAGCATTTGAAGAAGGAAAATTGAGTGGCATGTTTGGTATGGGTTATGAGCTATCCAAGATGTGCTTGCTTTCCCTGGAAACTCATTGTGTTGGTGTTTATTTCAGTCATTCAGAAATATCTGAAATGAGTCTGAAATGAGTGTAAAACCAGATTCAAAGATCCAGACACAACAGATAAAACCTGGGAGATCTGAGTGCAAAATGAGATGTATGTCTCTTTTTAGGGCAAGGAGGGCTGGTGTCTGGGAGAAAAAGGAAGGAGAATGCAGTTGAAAACCCATAGATGGGACCTTGAAAGCCTGCAAGAAAAGAATGTGATTGAAGGGCATCAGCCAGAGTTTTCAGGTGCCACTTCACTTCCACAAGGTAATGGCAACCACAGTGATGAGTATTGTAGTAGTATAGTACAGTAGTGCAGTAGACACAGTGCACTGGACAATGTACATGTCTGAGTTTGGGGTAGGATGTTGTAAGGTGAAAGGATACTTGGAGACAGGTGCTCTGAAGAAGAAAGAATGACCGTCAGCGTCAGAGTTGACGCACCGGAGCTGTAGAGCTGAGGGTAAATGAAAAGTAAACAGAAAATTTTCCCATACTTTTTCCCCTTCCCCCTCTTATACTCTTGCTTAGTGTAGCATCCATCCATTTCTCTGTACATTTTGCCTTCTCTCAGTGGTAACCAGCCATCCTTCTCTTTGTAGCATTGCTATCTTTTTGTCTGGCCTTTTCTCTGTAAGTTCTCTCCCTCTCTCTGTCTTTTTATCTCCTTTTAACTGCAGTACGTTTCTGTTTTGCAATACTAATGTATCTGTCAACTAGTCTAATCTGCTTCAGTGTCAGTCTACAGTGTGATTGCATTCCTCTGCAGTACTGCTTTTGAATTCATTTCAACTAATAGGTCTTTGAGCACTTGGTCAAAGCACTCACTGTGTGCATTTGGCTTTTTTCTATATTTGATGGAGGGTGAATGTTGTCAGACCATTCAGAGATTCATTTGTCATAGGGTCTATAACAGTTTCTGCATGTGCACCTCTCTCAACTGTACTAAGAGGGAACGGTATGAATCATTTTAACTGGAGTGAGGACTCAATGTCACAAGTGGAGCTTGGGACTCCATTTATGTGAACAAGATTGTTAACATGTGGTTACTGTGGCTGCTCCAGTCTTTTACAAGGGGTTCATTACTGGTATTGCCCTTTAATATTAGCAAAGCCAAACTGACTTGTGCTCTGTTGTTTTCCACTAGTTCTCAAAATGGGCCTTTTTTTCTTTTTCTGCTAGCAATGAAGCCTCAATGAACCACACAACAGTAGTGGAATTTGTCCTCTTGGGGCTGACGAACAGCCGCCATTTGGAGATCATCCTCTTTCTGTTTCTTGTGATTGCCTACTTCTTGATCCTGCTTGGAAACATTACTGTCATCAGCATCACTCTTGTGAATCATTTCCTTCAGACCCCAATGTATTACTTCCTCAGAAATTTTGCCCTTTTGGAAATCACTTTCACTTCCACATTCATTCCCAGCACCCTCTACAGTCTTCTGACAGAGAGGAAGATGATTTCCCTGCCTGGTTGTTTCCTTCAGATGCTACTTTTCTTTTACTTGGGTACCTGCACATTTTTCCATGTGGCAACAATGTCCTTTGATCGGTATGTTGCCATTTGTTGCCCTTTGCATTACACAACAATTATGAACAACAGATTTTGCCTCCAGCTGGTCCTGGCTTGCTGGGCAGTGAGTTTTCTCTTGATGTTTCCTCCCACCATTATGATTGTCCAGTTGCCATTCTGTGGTCCCAATGTCATGAACCACTTTTACTGTGATACTTCCCTGTTGTTGCAGCTGTCCTGCACAGACACAGGGTTCATAGAAGGACTGATGCTTATCATACTAATTATCATCATACCTGGTACCTTAATAGTAACTGCTGTTTCTTATGGCTGCATTATTATCACCATCTTGCATATACCATCTTCCACAGGTAGGAAGAAGGCATTTTCCACTTGCTCAGCTCACCTCATGGTGGTGATGATATTTTACAGCACCTGTCTTTACAGGTATATCCGCCCAGCACAGCGAGGTGGGCAGGACTCTGACAAAGTTCTTTCTTTCTTCTTCTCTGTGGTGACTCAGATGCTTAACCCGTACATCTACTCACTCAGGAACAATCAAGTCAAACAAGCCTTAAAGGAGAGCATGTTGAAGGCATTTTCTACCTCCCTAAGGCAGTTGTGAATGCTGGAGTAGCCCATTCAAGTGACTGAATTGTTTCCCAGGTGCAACATCAGCATTGTGTAACTGTGAATGAAGGATGCTGATTTCAAATGGTTTATGCTTTCTACATGTTATGTAGTTCCTTCTTCTGTTAGCAACCAAAATATGCCAACACAGAAAGGATCTTCTAGTCCTCCAGTACCTAGACTCAGCTTTGCCTGTGTATTTTTTTCCCCTTGCTGTGGTGGGTTAGCCTTGGCTAACAACCAAATTCCCACCCAGCTGCTCACTCACCCCTTCCACCCCATAGTGGGACAGAGCAGAGGCAGAAGGCAGGAAAAACAGAAACAAGAAAACTTGTGGGTTGAGATAAAGACAGAGAGATGGCTTACCAATTGCTGCTGGGAGCAAACCAGATTGGATTTGGGGAAAATTAATTTAATTTATTGCTAATTAAAATAGTTTTAGATTGTGAGAAACAAAGTCAAATACTAAATCAATACCTTTACTTCCCCCTTTCCCATGCCTAATTTTATTCATTCATTCCATACTCCTCTACCACTGCCACAAGCAGTGCAGGGTGCGTGGGGAGGGTTATGGTCAATCCGTATCGGTGTCCCTCTGCTGCTCTTTTCCTCTCGCACTTTTCCTCTGCTCCAGCGTGGGTTCTCCACAGCCTGCAGTGGATATCTGATCCACCATGGAGTATTTCCTCCTCCTTCTCTGATCTTGCTGTTCCCTCTGTTGTTTCTCACTCTTTTTGTTCTCTCCTCCTGGCAATTTCTGCCCTTTCTTAAAGATGTTTTCCCAGAGGTGCCACCAGTTTCACTCAGCTTTGGCCTGTGGTGAGTCCATTTTGGAGCCAGCTGGAAGTAGCTGTGTCCAGCACAGAGCAGCCCCTTGTCTCTTCTCACAGAGCCCACACCTGCAGGCCCCTTGTTACCAAAATCTTGCCATGTACATCTGTGGTGGGTTAACCTTGTCTGGCTGCCAGATGCCCACCAAGCAGCTCTCTCACTGCCCCTCCTCAACAGGACAGGGGGAGAAAATAAGATGAAAAAGCTCGTGGATTGAGATAAAGACAGGGAGATCACTTACCAATTACCATCACAGATAATGGCTGAACAGGGAACTCCTCCTGGAGCTCAAGAGGAAAAAGAAATTGTACGATCTCTGGAAGCAAGGTCAGGCTTCGCAAGAAGATTACAGAGCTATGATTCATATATGCAGGGAGAAGACATGAAAGGCCAAAGCTCAATTAGAGTTGAAACTGGCCTGTGTTGTATCTTACAACAAGGAGGGCTTTTTTAAGTATGTCAATAGCAAAAGGATGTCTAAAGAAAACATTGAACTGATACTTGTTGAAGATGGTCACCTGACCAATAGGGATGAAGATAAACCAGAGGCATAGAATCATAGAATTATTTAGGTTGAAAAAGACCCTTAAGATCATTGAGTCCAACTGTAAACCTAAGACTGCCAACTCCACCACTAGCCCATGGCCCTAAGCACCACATCTACAAGTCTTTTAAATGCCTGTAGGGATGGTGACTCAACCACCTCTCTGGGCAGCCTGTTCCAATGCTTGACAATGCTTTCAGTGAAGAAATTTTTCCTGATATCCATTCTAAACCTTCCCTGGTCGCAACTTGAGGCCATTTCCTCTCATTCTATCACTTGTTACTTGGGAGAAGAGTCCAACACCTGCTTCACTACAACCTCCTTTCAGGTAGTTGTAGAGAGCAATAAGGTCTCCCCTCAGCCTCCTTGTCTCCAGACTAAACAATCCCAGTTCCCTCAGCTGCTCCTCAGAAGACTTGTGCTCTAGACCATTAACCAGCTTCGTTGGTCTTCTTTGGACATGCTCCAGCACCTCAATGTCTTTTTTGTAGTGAGGCGCCCCAAACTGAACACAGTATTTGAGGTGTGGCCTCACCATTGCCAAGTACAGGGGCACAATCACTTCCCTAGTCCTGCTGGCCACACCATTCCTGGTACAAGCCAGGATGCCATTGGCCTTCTTGGCCATCTCTGCACACTGCTGGCTCATATTCAGTCGGCTGTCGACCAACACCCCCAGGACCTTTTCTGCCAGCAGCTTTCCAGCCACTCTTCCGCAAGCCTGTAGCATTGCATGGGGTTGTTGTGATCCAAGCGCAGGATCCAGCACTTTGCCTTGTTGAATCTCTGTTTGTTTGTTCCTAGAGCTCTTTGAGGAAACTTGCAAGGTCATGAGGTATTGAGATCCTCATAATTTTAGAAAAAGAGCATAACCTCAAACATTAAAAGATCAAATAAACAACATGATCAAAACTGCTATGTTAAGCTTGCTCAGTTTCACCCCCTGGCAAGAGACCTTGCAAACTAAGTGCCCTGCTCTCTATTTTGTTAATGACTAATTTAATTACTTGTTCCTTGTCTAGGGTCTAATGAAGAAACTAACTGTATGTGACCAGTTTGGTTTATTGGATTCTTCTTAACAGATTTTTCCACCTACCAACAACTGCAGCCAACCAGCCCTATATGTTTCATGCAAATTGCCTGATGATCCTTTACTTATGGTATGTTTTTTCCCCAAATAGGGTTGGTTAAAAGATTAAGAAAAGAAACTGAATTGTGGACAAGAGCTTTGTTTTGGGGTAACACAAAAAACAAGGAACAGCACTTAGGCCATGCAAGTGTGAGGTCCAATGTCTGCTGCTAACTCACGACTAGGAAGGAGTTTCGGGGATGATCACAGCAGTATGTAATCACTGTGCTGTAACATATATACAAGTTGGCATACTGTGTGGTTTGTATGGTTTTTTAATGTTTTTTGTTATTTTCTACCTATCTGGTTCTTTAAATACAGTTGGGTTAGAAGGTAGATTTATGTTTGCCCCAACAAGAGACCAATCTGTTTGGACTGGTAACATAAAACTTTCTGCTTTAAAGCCTGTTATTGTCTTTGCATTTCCTAATCAATGGACTTGGTCATGCCTAGTCACTCTGGTATCTCTTATTTTTCTGTGAATGTAACTTCTTATTGCAGACAAGTGTCAGCACTTGTGTCTAGTTTTCAGCTACAATAACAACGTTATTTCTATTTGGATCACCAGCACTTTTGGACTTTATGTATTTGGATCACCAGTAAATTTATTTTCAACAAACTTTATTATTATTATAATCCTGTCATAACAAGAGTTATCAACAGAAGCCAGACTGCCGGTAAATACTTTCTTTAAAAACTACAGGTTGCAGATCATGCTACAGAAACCCAAAGAAAATAATCCAAAGCAATAACTAAACTAAAACACACGGCTTGAGTCAGTGCTTGTGAGGTCACTGGAGCCTGAGTAGCTGATAGGGTAGGAGGAAGCACATGGCTGGTATCTGTACTTGTGATGTCATTGGTGGCACGGACTGCACGGTGGTGGAGGTATCTCCTGCTGGTATTCCTGCTCGCTTCTATCATCTCTCTGGTCCTTCAAGGGGGTTGGTGTTGGAGCACTTGATAAGGAAACAGACAGTCTTCTTATCAGGACAATTCATGAGAAGAAGGGGGAGTCTTGGGAGAAAGGGGGATGAAAAGGCATGGTAATTTAAGGCTGAACATATAAAAAAGATTTTCATCTCTGAACTTTTCACTTTCCCGTATAAGGTTCAACTCTGGGTCAAATCCTTTTTTAAGCAGTCATTTTCCCTCTGTTCCATCCAGCAACATCTGGGTATCCTGAGCCTGTTCTTGGTGCTGTAGATGATATAGTTGAACAGGAGACAAAAGCCAGTGTTGTAAACAGAGACTGCTTTGCTGAGGTGCTCTTCTGCTGTGCGTGGGTTTAGGCCACATGAAAAGGCAGCTGTCACAGGAGATGGAGATCACAGTGAGCTGGGAGGCGCAGGTGCAGAAGGGGTTTTGCCTTTCCTGAAGCTGAATATGTTACAGTAATGATGATGTTAATATAAGACACAAAAGTGATGGTGAGTGTATCCAGGAGAAAAAACCACAGCTGTCAAGAAACTCAGGTAGTTCAGGAGCTCTGTGTCCCTGCAGGGAAGTCCGAGTAATAGCGAGTTATCACCATTGGTTAATGGCTAGAAAAAGTTAATGGCATCTAGGCCGCAGAAGGACATCTGGAAAAGTACAGTCCCTAGGCCAAAAATAAGGAGGAAGTGCCCTGGCCAAGGCAAGATAAGCAGAGCACATACTTCCATGTTTGTTGTGCTTACATACGGTAGTGGCCTACAGATGGCCACGTATCTGTTGTTCTCAACAAATACATGTTGTTTTGGATAGGCAGCATTGGTTCCTGTTAAATTCCCTGAAGCAATAACGGTCTGCTTTCCACTCACCTCTCCAGGTATGAGACATTTTATCTCGTGGAGAGCAATTCAATCAGTTATTTGTCTTGATTTCTCTCCAGTCCATTCCTTATTGCAGCAATATTTGAGGTGCCCTCCTTAGTGGTTATTAGGCAAAAGTAAAATATTAACTCCTATATTTCTTATTTTGTATATTAATTATCATAACATTTGTATCAGAGAATGAGCATGATCAGTTTAGAGGTAGTCAGTAAAGCCGACATTTCAGTTTTATATATATGTCTTTTTAATTTGGACCTACAAGATGCAGGGTTTTAACTGAAACTAAATCTGTTCTGCAAGTTATGATGACTTACATATATTGAGTGAATAGAGCCATTCCTTGTATCTTTATGACTTGGCTTGCATATAGTTATTTATCTTTTTTCTTGTCCTTCATCTCTCCTGCTTCTCTCTATTTCTTGTAAGGACCCATCTTTTCTCCTGGCATTTTAAAGAGATATGGCCACCCTTTATATAATCCGTAATAATTAACTGTCACATGCCTTGAGAACAGTTTATAGACATTGCAAAATGCCTGATTTCTAAACTGCTGATCCCCTGGTGAGGATGTCTTTTCATCCCAGCAATGGTGTGTAGTATGTGAAAATCAACTTTATTGCCTGCTCTTTTTGGCACTTGAAAAGGGGAGCAAGGGGTATTGCTGCTATAAGTCTCGGTGTGGAGACAAAGCAGTGTTGGGTCACCTCCTGCACATTTCTGTCCATCCCTCTCTTCTCAGATTGCATTTGAATAGTATTTTCAGTTCTGTGGTACTTTTATACCACTTTGAACATCGTCTAGCACTCCATATGCAAACACTCGGTCTTTTGTGGCCTTTGTCTTTTAAAAGAACATAGCATTGTTTATCCATGAACACTGAAAGCAGCTGGCATAATGAGCCTCTCACTGAAAGAAGAGTTACTGAAGACTAGATTGGGAATTTTGTATGTTAGTAACACTAAACTTTACCACTTGATTATTTCTAGGTAAAAGAAGTCTTCTAGGACTCTTACATGAATATATATTTTTAATAGCAGAATCGTTTATCATTAGTTAGAGCCACGAAGATGGTGAAGGGTTTAGAGGGGAAGCCATATGAGGAGCAGCTAAAGTCACTTGGACTGTTCAGCCTGGAGAAGAGGAGACTGAGGGGAGACCTCATTGCGGTCTACAGCTTCCTCACAAGAGGAAGAGGAGGGGCAGGTGCCGATCTCTTCTCCCTGGCGACCAGTGATAGGACCCAAGGGAATGGCAGGAAGATATGCCAGGGCAGGTTTAGGTTGGATATTAGGAAAAGGTTCTTCACCCAGAGGGTGATGGAGCACTGGAACAGGCTCCCCAGGGGGATAGTCATAGCGCCGAGCCTGGCAATATTCAAGAAGCGTTTGGACAACGCTCTCAAACACATGGTGTGAATTTTGAGTTTGTCCTATACAGGGTCAGTAGTTGGACTCGATGATCCTTGTGGGTCCCTTCCAACTCAGGATATTCTATGATTCTATGATTTATACTACTAACCAGTTCTATTTTAATTGAACAGATCTGATTTTTTACTGTGTCTTTGGCATGTGCAAAGTATCCTGTGTGGAACATGCACAGTATCCAAGTTTAGACACTTTTTATTCACTGGAAGGAATTTCCTATAAGAATGGAACATGGGGAGAAAAATCATGCACACAGGAATGCTGCTTCTTGCAAACTTCCTTAAAGAGCCTGTCTGAGATGAGCTGCAGTTTATGTAGAAAGTCAGGAATGTGGAGATCTTGAGAATGCCCTTGTTGTCCACTCAATTTACAGTTCACTCTGAAAGCCTTTGTACCACTTAGGATGTGGGACGCAGTGTCCCTCAGAGCATCCCTGACCTGCTGGTTCCTCAAAGTGTAGATGAAAGGATTAAGGAAGTGAGTGAAAACAGCTGTCTGCAGGGTGACTGCCTTCTTGAGGCTAAAGGAGAACTCTTTGTTTGGCACTATGTACATGAAGATGGCACTGCCATAGAATATGGAAGCCACAGTGATGTGGGAGGCACAAGTGGAGAAGGCCTTTTTCCAGCCTGAAGATGAGGGGATATGGAGAATAGTGATGATAATGTACAGATATGAGAGAATGGTAAATAGCAGAGAGCACAGGAGCACCACAGTGGACAATACAAACTTTACCAGCTCCAGGAGATGGGTATCTGCACAAGAGAGCTTGATCAATGGTCAATGTCACAAAAAAAGTGATCAATAACATTTGGCCCACAGAAAGGGAGCCAGGAGATAATGATCATGGGAGAGAAGACAGAGAAGAAGCCCCCAGCCCAAGAAGCCAACCCTAGTTGGAAGGACATCTGGGTGCTCATGATGGTGGAGTATCTGAGTGGGAGGCGGATGGCCACATAGCGATCAAGTGACATGATAGCCAAGAGAATGACTTTGGTAGTGCCAAAAAAGAAGTAGAAATAGCATTGTGAGATGCATCCAGGCACAGAGACAGATTTTATTGACAGGATTATTTCCACTGTCTCATTAATATGGGGTAGAAGCTTATACCTGGAATGTAAAAACTGTCATAATTTAGTATGGAAGGAACTTTTGGAGGTCTTGTCCCACCCTTTGCTCTGATTAGGCCAACTTCAAAATTAGGTCATATTACTTAGGGTCTTGCCTACTACATTCGTGACCATGTCAGAGGATTGAGATCCCACAATGTCTGTGAGTTCCTGGTCTGGTCTTAACAATGCTCAAAGGAATTTCTTTTTTCCTATCTAGTTAGTATTTCCCATGCTGTAGTTTTATCAGATTGCCTCTTCATCTTTCAAGGTGCAGCTCTGAGAAAAGTGTGACTCCATCTTCTCTATAACCTCCCTTAAAGAGTTGAAGACTGATGCTAGATACCAGGAACTGCCCCCCCTGCCCCACTTTTGCCTTCTCTTTTCTAGTCAAAACAGATTCAGTTCTCACTGTCTCTTGCCTCATGTACTCAAGTCTTCCAGCACCCAAACTCTCTCATCGTCTCTTCTGATATCCTTCCATTTCCTCCACGTTAATCTTGTACTGGGCAGCGTGAGGGCAAACAAAACACTGTTTTCCCATTTCTGGCCCCCCTACTGCCAATTAGAGAGGAACAACAATTTCCATTTACCTGCTGGATGCACTCTTGCTAATGCAGCCTGGTGGATTGCCAGCCTTCATCAGTGCAAGGGCACAGTGCTGGCTCTTGGTCAATTTACTGTCCACTAGGACTCCCACATCATTTTCTGGACAGCCATTCCTTAGTCAGCCAGTCTACTGTTACTCATCCATTTTTTCAGTACATAAGCTACCCAAATTCAGTTTGCATACACAAATCTCCCCCAACATGCTTTACCATCTCTGTTGCTGTGTATGCAGTGCCCAACAAATGCTGCTTGAAGGGACACTGGAGCAGGCAAGTAAAATACCAAGAAAGAACAGAGTTCCAGGAGTGCTAATAATAGAGGTTTATGATCTTTATGGTAACCTTAATGATTATCATCTGAATTAAGAAATTATCATTGTGCTGCCACTGTCTTTCCTGTGACTGTTTAGGTAGACTGATGTTTGTGATAATAAGTGTACATGATGACAGAGAAACAACTGCCAGAATCAACTGTATGTGAAAAATGTACCGGTTTGAGAAATAACTCTATGTGTTGATACAGAGAAACATCACGTGAGAAGGCATTCTTCACATCAGTTCAGTTTCTTCTGCCTCTTTTTACAGTAAATGCAGACTACACAATTTGTAAGCCTACAAATTAGTGTCCTAGAAGTGGTTTATATAATGTATTTTTGTTGACCAGGCAGCGATGAATTACACCCTGGTCTCTACTGCCTATATCTGAATATTTTAAGGAGATTTGGGGGTGATTAATGTATGTTACGTACCTCTATGTAGTCAGATGAGCCCAACCTGTAAGCTTCTACCATTGAGAAGATAGAAGAGATGAGAGAAGCCAGGAAAGAAAAAATTACCCAAAGGAAAAAAGTTCCATAAACAAATTTTGTACATACCTTTGGAGCAATTTCTTCTAGCCTGTTTTGCAGAGAGAACAGAACTCAGCTGGATTTATACTTCATTTAATTTAGGGTGGCGACTGCTATTATGGCTGTCCACCCAATCTAGTGACTTTGAAATAACAACACTGGAATGATGTATATGTCCAATGGTTTCCCTGTGATCTAGAACAGAGGAATCAAAGCAAAGGACTTACTGGGTGGGTGAATGAATAGGTGGAATAAAAGTATAGTATGAAGGAAGGAAGGAGGTGGAGTCTCTCTTTAAGCATCATTAATGCATTTATTAAGAGGAACAGGTGACGGCTTTACTTTTGTTCCTTGGAACAAAAGGAGGAGGAGCTGGACAGAAAAACTTAATGCTTTCAGCTAACAATATCCAGTAGACCCATCTATGAACACGCCAAAGAAAGCATCCCAAACGACCATGGTAAAACAAAAAGAACAGGATTTGTCTTGTGCTCCCCAGCTGAACACATGAAAATTGAAGTAGTGGATTTAACAGGCCATCTCATGGCATTGAGGATCAAAAAAATACATAAGTAAGGAGGGCTCTGGAATGCTGTCAACATCTAAATTCAATGAAAATTTCTGTAGGATGTCTATCAGCTGTGTTGTGCTTCATTAGACCTTACCCTTTCAGCCTGCATGTATACCATGCATTGTAGATTTACATGGTTTATGCTCGACATAAGGGGCAGGCATATCTTAGCATTGTGAACTTCAGTTTCAGACAATGATACTTTTGCATGTTGCAATGCTGAGTACTACAGTGCCTAAATACCTTTTTACAAGGTCCAATACTGTTTCTCTCTCTAACTTTGCCAGAAATCAATAGGAACCAGTGTAGGCCTTACAATTCTATGCAGTGGAAGACATCTACAGATCGTGTCCTCCTTTAACTATAAAGGGTAACTATATTGTTGGTGGCTGAAACTGGCTGTCATTTACCACCTTGCCACACAAGCCATGCAGAAGGAGCATCGTGCTTTCGGGAAAATGAAAGGCCTGCCCACAAAGAGTTGTAGTCATGTTACATACCATTGAATGGAGCAATCATTGTGGCATTCATGTGAGATGAGGGATAGCATGAACCTTGCTCTTCTGCATCTCAGGAAAATTTACACTAGATTATGCTGGTCTCCCCAGTCCTCCCATCTCTCTGAATGTTTACCAGTTTACACAAAGTAGGAAAGTTCTTGCAGGAAAGTTTGAGAACAATAGGAGAGTCCAAATGTTTATTTGAATGGAATGTCAATCAGCTGTAAGACATTGTTTTCAACTAGGCAGGAAAGGATTTGCACCTCTTTACAGGAGTTCAGTAAACATCGGGCATCTAACTCTCTTGAAGGTGGCTCTGGTAGCTCTGTTTTATTATTTTTGAGGTATTGGTGTTATTCCTAGGTAAGGGGAATTCTTAAAACTTCAGATGTTTTTGTGGAACAGCAATATTTGCTTTGGTTTGCTTCTTGTAAGACAGGAGAAAAATCTACCAGATCATTATTTATCACTATTTATCTATGACTAGAGATTTAGACAAATAAAAGTTTAAATCAGCTGGACACGTACTCCAGTGTAACTGCAATTGAATGCAAAACTTGTCCACTTGTAAATGTGGGAGTTGGAGTTTGCTTTCTTAAAACTAAATGATTCATGGTAAACTGTCAATCTCTTACAATAATAGTATACTATACTAGTATACTACCAATGATAAATAGTAACTTTGGAGTTAGGATCACATTGGGCTTGGCACTGCATATATATATAGAACAAACCCATTTTTAATTGATTGCTAGAAAACATTCACAGTCTAAATATATGGCAACAGACAAACTTTGTCCTTGAATAGAGAGGTACAAAGAGTTGTTGTTTGGTCTTAATATGCCAACAGCTTAGTGATCCAGACTAACAAAGGCATTTGAAATCAGAGGGTTGCAGATTTCTAATATGATTTTGTAGATCTGGACCACAGGGACCTAACTCCTTTATGAATTCTTTTAAGAAGAAACTTTTGTTTCCAGCCTAAAAAGCTTTGCACAAAAGTTCTTATTTTGCCCTCATTCCATATGAAAAAAATCTGGCTTCGATGTTATCAACCTGGGCTCAAGGTACTAACCAAATCAGTGTGCAACTCATTTGGATTAGCATCATGTAGCCACCATCTCACCTGGAGCTTCTGGGGAACTAATGCCTAACCTTTCTTTTAGAGGAGGCCTCATGACAGAAGTACATATGGATCTAATGCCACAGCTCCCCTGTCACCGTGCACCAAGGGAAGTAAGCGAGGCATGTATGAATACAGCAGTCACTCCAATGTTGCTGTCCGTTGGTATCCAAAAGAAGAAATGAGCCCAGAGGCCTTGAGTTATGTGCATGTCAGCTGCACTGAAGAATGAGTTGCATTGTCACTTGTGCCTAATCAGCCTCCACAGAACTGTCTGTGTAATCCAGGAAAGTGATTTGGCTTGTTTGCAGAAATTTGTAAATTAGATGTAAGCTACTTTACAATCAATATGTACAATCAATCAACACCTCCTGAGAATGGTGCAACTTCCTAATGCAGGTGTCTAAACTATTTGGGCTGAGCTGCCACCTGGAGGTGCTCCATTACTTGTGAACTGCTACACACAAACAGGTTTCTGGCCTCCTAGAAGTCTACCTATTGGATGGTAATAACAGATGATGTCACTGACAATCTGCTCCTGTGATTTGCAATGAAGAAACCAAAGTTTCTGAAGAATCAGGCAACTGCTTTCACTAAACAGACTTAATGGGCAACAGTAGGATTATTATCTTGTCTGGCATTGTCTTTTATGATGTTCTGTGGAACTGGTTTAACAAGGAGAAGAAGAACAATTAAAATACAGATGGTGAAGATTGTAAAGACATTTTACAAAGGACAGGACACAGGAGGAAATAGTTCTTGGATAGTTGAAAGAGCTGTGGTTGCCTGAAAAGATTTAAGTTTTACAATGTAATTGAATTTGACAAAAGATCAATCTGGGGAGCAAGCTCCACATTATTTATTGTTCACTCAGTCAATATAATAAAGTGAGTCATCATTATCAGTAAAGTTTGTTGCAAGAAGGCTTCTCTGTCCTTTTCCTGAAATATGATGGGTTTTTTTGCATTTTCATTCTTTATTGTCTTTAACTCAAACCCACCTATTTTTCTTTATCTTTTAAATAACTAATGAGGAGCTATATTGCAACAGTGATGATAATAAAACATTCCATATAACATATTTATTTAGCTGATATCAAGACATTCAGATCGGTGTTATTAAAACTGGTCAGGATTTAGCTAGCTTATGCCTGCGAACTAGTGTTGAGTACCAAGGCCCTGCATGTATTGGTTTCTGAAGAATGGGAACCTGTCTGCTAACTCAAATTTTTATATGTTCCCATTCACCAGAGAATGAAACCACGCTTTTAGAAAGACCTACTGTTCATCTTCATGCATGAATCCATTGACAGTGATCACAGTCTAGAAAGAATAGTAATTAGAGAATTTAACATGCTAATCCAGTGGTGGTGTTTACATTTACAAGACTCTGTGCTGTCCCAGGGTAGATATCTTCCCTCTCCCTTATTCTTTGTCAGTTACTTAAAAGCCTTCATCATCTGGTGTTGGAGAATATGCCTGGAGAAGAGAGGCAGAGCTCAGCCTTAGCTAGTGCATTAGAACGGCAGGAGCATGAAACATCTTAGACTTAAACCCTGACTTTCATCTTGTTACAAAGGTAACTAACTTACTATTCATGTGAATATTTTTGAAAACAGACTTCTAGGCAAGTGAATTTATTTTCTTGCAACACCTCTAGTTTCAAATACGTAATGGAGTTTAGAAGCCTAAACAAAAATAGGATCTCATCTTGTCCGTTAAACTTTGTCATGGTTTTCTTAGATTGGAAAGAGGTTGGAAGAGATTAGTAGAAACTAACTTCAGTCACATGTTTTTCTTTTGAAATCTTATTTTAGTCCTCTCAGCTTTCTTTCTGAAGATTGGATTTGGCTGTACAGTGGTATTATGAACTACAGCAGCTGTATAATTTTCCATATATTGAAATCAGGAATAAACAAAAAAGGTAGTACTGATGGAAAAGAAAACAAAAATATTGAGTAGTCTATTGATAGCATGCCTTCATGTTAGAGAGTAATTTCCCTTTCAATTCTCTGCTGAGTCACGTTTCATATACACTTAAATTTAAACTATAGCATTGAATCCTCCCTCTCCGCTCCCCCCCAGTTATTCACAGCACACAACACATAAGTAAATGTTGCAATGGAAAACCGAACTAAGAAGTTTTTCCTGATATCCAATCTAAACCTCCCCTGATGCAACTTGAGGCCATTTCCTCTCGTCCTATTGCTAGTTACTTGGGAGAAGAGTCCAACACCTGCTTCACTACAACCTCCTTTCAGGTAGTTGTAGAGAGCGACAAGGTCTCCCCTCAGCCTCCTCATCTCCAGACTAAACAATCCCAGTTCCCTCAGCTGCTCCCCAGAAGACTTGTGCTCTAGACCCTTCACCAGCTTCATTGTTCTTCTTTGGTTGCACTCCAGCACCTCAGTGTCCTTCTTGCAGTGAGGGGCACCAAACTGAACACAGTATTCGAGGTGTGGCCTCACCAGTGCCGAGTACAGGGGCACGATCACTTCCCTACTCCTGCTGGTCATGCTATTCCTAATACAAGCCAGGATGCTGTTGGCCTTCTTGGCCACCTGGGCACACTGCCGGCTCATGTTCAGCTGGCTGTTGACCACCACCCCCATATTGCACATTTCATCTGCTTCAGGGAAGCAGAAAGCCTTTTCCACTTGTGCATCTCACCTTACTGTTGTCTTCATCTCTTATGGGAGTTGCATTTTCATGTATTTTAAACCTATACACATGGGTGGGCTTGACATCAGCAAAGGGGTAGCTATTCTCAACACGGTGGTGTCTCCCCTGCTCAACCCATTCATCTTCAGTCTGAGGAGCAGGCAGGTTCAAGAAGTCTTGCAAAAATATTTCTCCATGTGCAGTTCTTACAGAACAATTCTGAGTCTGATGAGAAGTGAAAAGTAAAGAAACTTTGCAGGGAACCACCTTAAAGGCTGAAGACGTATAAATATTCCAAGTATGCATTTGTGCAGTGAATGTCAGAAACTTTGTTATTGTCTCTGATCTGTTGTCCCTCACTCACTTTTTGCCTACATGACAAAAACTGGTGGAAGATGAGTCTCCAGTACACTTTAGCAATGTAGCAGCTGGTTCTGAAAAGAGAACCAGGCATCCGATATACACCATACTGGAAATACAAGAGTGATTTAGGAGAGCAAGAATAAGAGGAGACAGACCATATTGGTGTATGAAGATGGACTGCAGCAAACTGAACTTGCCACAGGAATGTACGCTGGGTGAGGTTACAGAAGAAGGAAGTTTTTATTTGATCTAGAGAGTGGTCAATGCTGTGGATTTGCAAACTTTAGTTTATAAGCTCTGTTTATTCTGTTTCTGTGCTAGTGGAATTTTTCTTTCAGTTTAGGAGAAATGAATTGTTATTCTGTCAGGGACCCTGATGGGTGGTGGGATAGTTTAAGGCATATATATTTGCTTACTGCCTGAACCCTTGCCTTGTAATGGTTGTGTTGTGTTATAGTTTTGCCTTCTGTGGGAAGTATGGAGTTTGAATACTAATTAATGAAGAGCTTCTAAAAATCTGTCAGTGCATATTAAGATTCACCTTCCAGAAGAGCACTGAGAGTCTAGGGGTTGAGATGGTATTTGCACTTTTGGGGGCCTTGCGTGGAGATAGATATATATATAGGAATCTAGTGGGAAAACCCTTGAACTTTAAACATACAAGAAAATTTGTTTTGGAACACCCTGCACTTCCAAAGCTGTCAGGAAGATTCTCAGGGTAGCAACTTTTAAAATCTGAAACCAAAAATCAGAAGAAAAAATCCTCATGCTTTTCAAGTTCCTGTTTGCTCTTTACCATCGTCACCTGCAGCTGAGGCCATATGTGGCTGGGCTTGTCTAAGAAGATTCTGGGCATGAAGGTCATGTTGACGTTCTTACAACCAGCTCTTTCCAGATTAATTTTCTTTTCTAGCCTTGCTGTTTTGCTTGACCTCTGTGGTGGACCCTGTTAATTGCAAGTATTTTGAGTCTGAATTGAAAAGACTATTTTATTTTAAGAATAAAAAGAAAATGTTATTTTATAATAAAATCAGGTATTTTGTTATTTATTTATTTTTACCCAGGAAAATAACCCTTTGGCCTTTGCCCAAAAGACAGCTCCCTTTTCTGGTTTCTCAAAATGGCTATGTAAAAATACATTTGTCTTTTTAGGCTTGTCATAATCATGTAAGTCCAAAAGCAAAATAAAAGTGGATCATTTCAACATATCATCTGTTTCTTCCCTGATGCTAATTATGAAAACTACAAAAGTTTTAATTAGTGTGGGTTCATCATTTCTCTTTAGAGCTGCCAGGCTTAGGAAAAGTTAGGAAAGTCTGTTAACTGAATGATCTGGAACTCGTAAAGCCTGAAAAGTTTCTCCAGTTAGTCTTCAAAACTATTTTTCTTGCACGGAAGTGAAGCATTTAGTGTGTCTAGTGAAAGAAGAAAAAAAAATTACTTGAAGCTGTTTTGGCGACTGATGCAGGCCAGGATTTAACACTCGAAAACATGAGCTCAGTCATTAGCTAGTGTCTCCGTGAACACACTTTTAGGTCATAAAGTAAATTGCAAATCAGTCTAAGAGTGTCTCTTATTTGCGCAAACTAAGCATTAAAATACTGTTGTTACTCTCTATAGTGAGCAGTTCACATCTCCACATCAGTAGAGTTAAGAAAACCACAAAACTAGACATTCCCTTTTTCCCTTTAACTCTTGCTAGTTAAAGCTTGGGTGTGGTTGGAAATAATTATTTATTTATTCATTCATTTGATCATTTATTTATTGAGTTAGTTATTTCCTAGAGAGAAACTAGAAATATTAGTAGATTTACAAAGTGTGCCTCTGTTCTAGACTTCAGCATAATACTTGCAATGGGATTTTATTTAACTGATTACTACTTTAAAAGGAACGTTTTTAGTGCTTTGTAAAACATAACAGGATATGTGCTCCTGAACCTGCAGGACCGGGTGAAATCAGAGATGATCTTTGGAGGATCTTAGCTGACAGTATTAGTGAAGACAACAAAAGGGATTTTCAGTAAGACTGGACTTGCTTAATGCTGACCTTATAATGTAGATTTAAAAACTCACCTGTCTTGCCATTGTTACTGCTCTAGCAGGGATCCAGTCTTACTGAGGGAGGCATGGAGGTTTCCTGGTTGTTGTAAAATGTGCAAGTAAGGTGGCCAAGCAGGATAGTATTACAGTAGTAGGTAAGGGAGGAGGTAAATCAGGCCATCCCTGTACAAAGTAGTAGGTTCAGAAGGCAAGTCCTGTATTATTGAACCCAGCTGCTCTTTTGTGTAATTTTGTCACATGGATCAAGCACAATCGTGAACCTGTTTGTGTTGCTTGCCAACCCCAAGGCCCAGCTTGGGATGTTGCATCTTGGTGGGTATCACACATTGGCAACGAACAAGTGTGAGTGGGCACAGCTTTGCCCATCACAGATGTGTCCCCTGATCACAGAAAGGCCAGAAATATAGCAAAGGGCATTAACTGTTTGTCTGAACATATTGCTCCACAGAAGCGGGAGAAGATTCAGGACTATTATGTCTGTCATGTTAGTATACTCTGAGTCTAGCCATTGGAACTAGAGTCCTACTTTGCAGGTGTAAAATCCATGTATAAATTACTGGGATCATTTTAAGGATTTCTGAATCTTGATTTTGTAGATATAATGAGTAATTCAGATATTTCTGTCTGCAACACAACAGAGTTCCACTTCTGTACCAGTTCTTCACTAGCTCCACAAACGTACTGAGGTGGGAGGAGACTTAATAACTGTTCCTAGTTTTCTCCTGAGGAAAATTAACCCTGAAAAGAAAGAAATAAAAAATAACATGACACTTAGAAGAAATGTCTTGTCATTTTATTTAAAACTAGATATACAGAGAAAAATATCAAACCAGAAATATCTTTGGGAAAGGTTGAAAGGGAGCAAATCTAAACTTAGCTAGAGGAAAAATTAATCAAATGTCCTTGGAAAAAGAAAATACACAATTCATGGGCTTCTTCCTACCTTCCTTTTTAAAAAACATATAGATTGGATCAAGAGTCCAACTTTTGGGAAAAAAATGTCCTCCTGAAATCTTCTTCCGGGACTTTCTCCTCAGATGGTGGATGAGGAGTCTGAGGAAGGGTATTACCAGTGTCATCAAAGCAGCAGTAACTTTGCTGAATTCCAGGGAGTAGCTTTGGTTGTGTCAGACACCAACAGGCATAGAATAATATTGTTAAGACTTGAATAGATGGTGGTAATGAATGATAATCATTAAAAACTAACCACTGGCAATGTGTATTATTAATGAATGTTGACCTAGTGAAGTTCTGTTTTAAAGTTTGAAAATGGTCTAATTTATCAGTTATCTGAACATTTCATTGACAGTGGAGACTAATTAATTCCTTCATATATACACACACACACACACACACACACACATATGCAATTTTTTGATATATATATATACTTAGCATATACTTAGCTGCAACACAGGCTGATCTCTGAAAAAAAAAGTAATGTTTCAGAAGAAATGTCCGGTTTCTTGGGCACGGGAGGGTACCTTGGTTTGTATGATGGTGGCACCGAGTGTGGGTAGCGATGCCATCATTCAGCTGCTAAGGGTGAACATAGAGCATGATCAATCATTCAAAGTTACAATATAGTGCAACAGGTTGCAAGTGACCACTAACATCAATTCAGGTTGGATGAAAGCAACTGAGGGATGTCCAGGAAGATGGAGAAGAAGGTTGGGATTCACAGGAAGCCACTAAAAAAGCCTTTATTTCCAAGATAAGGCTGACAAAAGTTTTGGGGGAAATAACCAAGGTGAACAGAATATCTGAGAAGGGCAAGTGGCTGAGGAAGAAGTACTTTGAAGTGTGGAACTGGTGGTCAAACTCAATGGTGGAAATTATGACCATGTTGTCCAGGAGAGTGAGCAGCTAAATCATCAGCAGCAGAGTGAAGATTTGCATCTTTCAGGTGGAAAGGCCACCAGAAAGAATTCCCTGTCCCAGGTCCAATTGAGAGGATCCATCTGAGTGCCTGACCTGTTGAGAGGACCACCTGAAAGGTGAGATAAACAGTCACTTCAGTCTGAAGTTACACAGGACCTCTGGGGAGACGACAGATGTGAAGATGTTGCTGGAAGATGGCAGCTGCTAAGGAAGAAGTATGTGGGTGTCTGGAGGTGCTGACTTCAAAGATATGTGGAAGATGAGAGGGTCTGCTTCATTAGGGTTATCTGATCAAGGACTTTTCCAATGCAAAGATGATAATAAGTAAAGGGGGAAGCAATAAACAAGAGCACAGAGGGGCACAAACCTGGTAGACAAGGAATAATGGAGACAATGGCAAAGACTAAAAGCCGTCAATCACTAATTGACGGGCCATTAAGAAACTCCAGACACAGCTTTGGAGAGGCCCCCCTGTAACTTTGTAACTGACGAGAAGAGAAGGGGGACAAGAGGAACTGAGGATTTGGGATATTCGAGGGGTGAACTTATTTTCAGGAATATTTGCAGGAAGAGGACTGGGAAGGGACAAACTGGGGTGGACAGTTAGGGGTGTTAATCAGGGCCGATCAGTCCTTGTCTCTCTGAGCCCTGTGCTTGATCATCGCAGTTTGTCCTGTCTCCTTATTAAACCCTGTCTTAACTCTCTCTCTGCATAGTGTTACTCCATCCGTGTTTAGGTGTGCTGCACAGACTAAGTGCCAGCTAATGGGGGGACCAGCATGAGTGGATTTGGTACCAGCTACCAAACAGGAAAGAGGAATTACATAGATATACATGTGTATGTGCATATATTTATACACACCTACATATAGACATATACATGTAATTGAAGAGGCATTTTGTTGATGGATTTTAATGTTTATTTTAAAGAAACCAAGAGGTTTGAGACTTATAATAGTTTTGCTGTTTCATTTCTCAGTTACTTTTTCAGTTGAAAAAGTAATGTTTTTTACACTAGAAGACTGCATAGAAGACTGAATAATTTATGATTGACAGTGACATATACTGGTAATGTTCCCTCTACCAGTTACATTTCTACAGGAGCCATTACCCTAATTTATGTCCTCTAAAAGATGGATGTCTAGTCAAAATTAATCTAGGCTCCTGCTTTGAAGCCCGGAGTACTGCCAGAATGTGGTTAACCCTATCTGGACAGAGGCAACATGAACTATCCCTTACCACAGGTGTTTCTCCATAGCAGAAGATAGGATAGCTAGATGGCAATAGTTATCCAAAATTGTTATTGTTTAAACAGAGATGAAATGTGTATCACCTTTTGTATATACAAAACCTTCATAAGTCTGTCCTGGATGTAGCTTTATGTAAGAATTCACTCTCTTTCCAAGGAATTATTTCATGCTAAAAAATAGACTATGCAGACAATATTTTAAATCTCTGCTTTATTAAACTTTATATCACTTGGTTTTGTTACCTTGGTCTTTTTCATCCTCACAGGTTGTTGTCAAGCAGTTCTAAATGAAAGAGCACAGGAGTCACATCTTAGACCTATTAATTGCTCATGCATTTACTTTTACTACTAAAAAAAAAAGTACAAATGTTCTGGCTGTCCTTNGGCTGTCCTTTCATTCGTACTTACCAAAATAAGCATTAAGTTGAACTGGGAGTAGAAATCACGATCTTGCCTTGCTAAGTACCTTTTTGAAATCATTCAAGTTTCTGCCCCTCCCTGCTTTAGGATAGGAATACCTTACTAATACATTATTGTCAACACATTTGTAACCAAAATAATGGGGAACTAAACAATAATGAAATATAATATAATGTAGGCTTATGATAATTTGTGAAAAAGTAACTATAGAAACATGTTATGCACCAGCAATGCTGCTCAGGAGTCCACCCAACCCTTCCCACCTTGATTTAAATATTAAGGATTTAATCAATANCCGACCCAAAAGATCAAGGAAGTAAAAGTCTCAGAAATCACAGTGGGCATGCGTAGTCATTTGCATGGTAGACGAAGAGTCTTTAACCAATCATTTAGTAGAAGGATAATGAATATGTATTGGCTATGTATCTGTGCATGTATAAAAGATTGTTTCTTAAACTGATTGAACGAACACGATCTTGGGAGGAGCTATCCCCCGTGTTCCCGGCGCCGTGAATAAAGAATGCCTGCCTTTTAACACTACATTGGTGTTACGAGGTTTATTCCCGATTTCGGTGACACATTGTGTCTCTATTCACCCTTATTTCTAGCATGCAATCTAATTACACATAGGAGCAAACAGTCTAAACTTCTTGGACAAGAGATTTTTCCGAAATATTTTCTTTTTCTTGTCCTAAAACACTTAGACTGTAATACTCCCATGTCTCGGTCTCTTTAGAGCCTGGATTACCTTCAGCAGCCACCAATGGTTCTCTGAATAATGAAAACACAAAAATGGAAGGAATATATTCACATTTGTGAACAAGCCATCGATGTTAAAATCATCAGCCTAAATAACAAATACATTCTGAGGAGGGAAGGGAGATAAATATCTGTCAGCAATGTCTATACTCAGCATATAATTAAACCTCTCGATGTGCTATTGTTAAGCAAACTGAGTGGCTCCAGCCTGAGGGAGGATATTCCAGGTAGCTCCGTTGCACATTCACAGGCATTTAATAAAGCCCATTACTGTGCAAAGACTAGTAGCTGGGAAGGAGCAATTAACTCATCCTTCATGCTCAATTTCATGCTCATCCAACATGAAATCTTTAGGGGAAAAATGGATCACTTAAAAGGCATAAAGGGTCTGCAGAACTTTAAAAAGCAGCCTAACTGGTAAATCAGCATGGAAAACCAGAGTATCTAAGCTAGTAACAAAAACTAAAATCTTGTAAAGCGTCATGAAAAGAGCCGCAAATTCTCAGACAGACCTGAGGAATCAGCTGTTGCAGAGTACGTCAGCTCTATGGATTCAATTAATATAGGGATCTATATTTTGTTTCCCTGCGTTTCTTTTCATTTTGGGTGGTAATGATGATTAAAATTTGTGAGCAAGTCCACACAGCCTCCTCTGGGTGAGATGGCTTCAGTAACAACTGCTGCTAAGATAGCAGAGTGAGTGCAAAAGACTTGTGGGAACAGAATACCCAAAACTGTCTGTTCTGAGAACTCTTTCTGAAGTATACTGCCATACCATAATGGCAGCTTCATTCCTGAATTAACTCAACGAACTTTAGGCTGTTATTATCACAAATGAAGCTCTCTGTCCCACATGCCTGTCTATCTCACCTTAACTCTGGCAAAGCAAGTCCTTTGACAAGGAAGGAGCACATCCACTTGATCTGAATGAGAGGGCATGGGGGAGGGCATGGGTGATGGGCTCTGTCAATGTCCTGAAATTTGTTTGACAGCAAAGTTGAAAGCTTCCACTGGTGTCACTGAAATCGGGAATAAACGTCATAACACCAATGTAGTGTTAAAAGGCAGGCATTCTTTATTCACGGCGCCGGGAACACGGGGGACAGCTCCTCCCAAGATCGTGTTCGTTCAATCAGTTTAAGAAACAATCTTTTATACATGCATGGATACATAGCCAATACATATTCATTATCCTTCTACTAAATGATTGGTTAAAGACTCTTCGCCTACCATGCAAATGACTACGCATGCCCACTGTGATTTCTGAGACTTTTACTTCCTTGATCTTTTGGGTCGGAGGGTTTCTTGAGTGGGTGGTCCTTGAGTCGGTGGTCGCGATCTCCCCCTGCCGGAATTACCTCTCCTCTAAGTTCACTTAAACTTGGCATCACTAAATGGCCCTTCACGGACTGTTAACACAATCAGGCAATTATTCACTCCAAAGTCTTTGTTCTAACTTTCTATAGTTACATTTTCACAACTTATCACCAGCCTATATTATATTTCATTATTGTTTAGTTCCCCATCACCTTGGTTACACTGGGAGTTAAAAAATTATATTCCTTAACTGCTGAGAGAAAGAACATAATGAGGATATTTTCACAGGGGAGAAGTGGAGGTTGATGGGTGATTATGAACAGCTGAGGGGCAGACAGGATGGGCCAGGAGTATATTTTGTGTACATAACTGCACAGATATGCAGAAGCAAAGGAAGATATCTGCATATACACATATGCAAAGGAAGGGAGCATTAATGATTTGATAAAGATTGAATTAGCCTCTGCGTGCTTATTAAGCAAACCACCCACAGTCACAACAAAAAGCAGAAGCTTGTTTTGATTCAGCATAGAACTAGGGATTTTTCTTACAACAGAATGATCCTGGTTCAAACTGTAGTAATGTAACCAAAATAGTGGGGAACTAAACAATAATGAAATATAATATAATGTAGGCTTATGATAATTTGTGAAAAAGTAACTATAGAAACATGTTATGCACCAGCAATGCTGCTCAAGAGTCCACCCGACCCTTCACATCTTGATTTAAATATCAAGGATTTAATCAATATGTAAAATGTGACTGCACCACATAGTATTAAGATCAGAGGTAGTATGTTTTGTTCTTTAAGGAGGAGCAGGTGGACAAGGAACAACTTGGTCATTTCATCTAAACAATAATATGGCATAGTGAAATGTAATCTTTCTGTCTTAGAACAAAGACTTTGGAGTGAATAATTGCCTGATTGTGTTAACAGTCCGTGAAGGGCCATTTAGTGATGCCAAGTTTAAGTGAACTTAGAGGAGAGGTAATTCCGGCAGGGGGAGATCGCGACCACCGACTCAAGGACCACCCACTCAAGAAACCCTCCGACCCAAAAGATCAAGGAAGTAAAAGTCTCAGAAATCACAGTGGGCATGCGTAGTCATTTGCATGGTAGGCGAAGAGTCTTTAACCAATCATTTAGTAGAAGGATAATGAATATGTATTGGCTATGTATCTGTGCATGTATAAAAGATTGTTTCTTAAACTGATTGAACGAACACGATCTTGGGAGGAGCTATCCCCCGTGTTCCCGGCGCCGTGAATAAAGAATGCCTGCCTTTTAACACTACATTGGTGTTACGAGGTTTATTCCCGATTTCGGTGACAGATGTGTGCTCTGAATTGCAGGTTTTGGGATCGTGCTGGCTGTGGTGGGGCTAGCCACGAAAAATGAGCTAGACATGAGAACAAGGAGTTAGAAAAAGAAAAGGACACGGGAAAGATTTCGCCCTCCCCCAAGTAGAAGTTCACAGTTCAGTTGCTAAAACTTCTTCATCTCATCTGTTCTTTTTGTTTTGTTCTGTTCTGTTGTTTGGTTTGGGTTTCGGGTTTTTTTTACAGTCGTTAGTCTTTATGGTTCTTTTTTGCTTTAGCATTTGCAAAACAACCACATCTATTTGCAAATGTGTGTCTTCTGGGTGTTTAACACCTTTCTTTGAAAACCAGCCTATTCAGCTAAGGAAAGGTATGGGCTTGTGTGACTGCCCGGAGTCAGAACCTGCAAGGAGCTCTGGCTGCAGGGAGATGTCTCGGGAGTTCGGGCTTTTTAGCGCGAGCAAGGTCTGATTCATTGCCAGAAGGCTTATGGACAGTGGTGAACACCATGTTTCTCAGGTGTCTGGCAAAGTGATGCGTAACACTTTCTTCTGGTCTCAGGTTTTTCAGCTGCAGATAGGATGTGCTGATATTATCATTCATGCTCGCTGTGATCCTCTTTTTAAGACTTTCAGGGCAGAAACTTTTTACATTATCCACCAGGATGCATGCAGTCCACTGCAGCTGATTCCCAGGAGGCTGTCAATCCCAGTACCAATGGCATAATTCATGCATGGGCCTTTTTGCTTCCACTTCAGACAGGATAAAACAGATTTCAGATCATATTCCTGTTGAAAAACCAAATGCCCTAAAGGGCCCAGAGAAATGGGACAGGGGTCACCTTCCAGGAGACCAGGGTCTTCTGAGACGCACTGAAAAAAACTGATACCCAAGGTAACAACAATGTCCCTCTGAGCTGGCTTGAAGGAAGAGAAAGCTGAAGACAGAATTGGTGATGGGTCTTGTCAAACGCCAACTCCCTGTCTAGGCTGTCCTACTTTCAGGAGCACCAAGTACTGGAAGGGCACATATGTCGTTTGCACACAGACAACGCAGTGCTGTTAAAGGTCCTTGAGGTGGAAGGGGATGCTGCATTTTTCACTGTTCTGCTGTCTCACATGCTCTTTGTTTTACTGACATGTTCCTATGGATGGGAAAATTGTCAATAACAGATCTATGTCAGCCTGAGACTTGACCCAAACTATACCATCAGTGGGAGCAACAGGGAGGAACAAAAAGGCTGATTAATCCTCCCAGAGTGCTTATGTGTTCTATTGGCAATCCAAATATCAGCTGGTCATTTTTCCTGGAACTAATAACAATACTTGTAAAAAATGTCTGTTGGGCTATGATTGCCTTTATGCATCTTGCAGATCAAGAAGAGAGAAAAAGCAGCATCTTTAACATAAATGCAGCTGGTAGGAGTAGGGCTTCATCCTCCAACCCTTTGTCTGGATCTGAGGTAAATGTTGACCCTCTGTTGGTGTTTTTGAGGGCTGCCTCTCTGCTGTGGGCTGACTGTGGTCAGAGCTGGGGGCTTTCTCCCGTGTAAAGAAGAAAAAGGGGCTGCTTTAAATCCCTGGGGGTTTGGGATAGGAAAAAAGGATTTCAAGCATGTTACCAAGGGTAGTGAGACAAATATCTGAGAAAAAACTTATTAATGGTTTGTGAAACTCTTTGACAACAAAATTAATGGGAGCAGGGTTGGGGGTGGGAAGGGAAAACTTGCAGGAACCAAAACTCTTTGGAGTTCTGTTCTTGCAGATGGAAATGTTTGGAACCTCAGGTGGAAGCTGCTGTAGCTGAGCTAGAGCAAAACCAAAATGGGAACAACTTCTTCATGAAAGCTCTTACTGTCACCGAAATCGGGAATAAACCTCGTAACACCAATGTAGTGTTAAAAGGCAGGCATTCTTTATTCACGGCGCCGGGAACACGGGGGATAGCTCCTCCCAAGATCGTGTTCGTTCAATCAGTTTAAGAAACAATCTTTTATACATGCACAGATACATAGCCAATACATATTCATTAT